>DWON01000550.1:0-31743 GCA_018251015.1 Phocides pigmalion okeechobee
CCTGATGTTAAGTGGTCACTGCAGCCCATGGACAACCACGTCCTACCTCAAATAAAACGTAAGATCTATTTAAGGATGGACGCGAATGCGTTCCTACTCTTGAGGACTAAGATGGTCGTCTCTAATAATGTATATCCGGCAATCATACCTCCCCAAACGAAACATAATACATGAAGAACATGTAGCTTTACGACGGGCTATGAGGGTGGCAGTGGTACCGCCCCGGGCGAGCTCTAATGGCTCTACCACCTTTAAATACATAGTAAAATGTATATATTCCGCGATTATATTAGTTTAAAATCATAATGTTTGTTTTGTAATTTAGCAGGCACGCCTGTCCAATAGAACTACGAGAATTAAATATAATGATAAAATTACTTTGCAACAATCCGCTACCACTAAAAAAGTAGTTACAACAATAACTTAATAGCATGGATTTCCCCAAACTAAAGTCTGATGCTATTAACTAACTACAAAACTTGTTTCACCGCGGATTATTAGGGAGCGGTGGCATCCCCAGTAGAATATACATAAATCTTATCATCTATATGATATAATAATCAGTATGTTGGTTTGTTTTTTCATGCGTTGCTAATCTAGTAATATGAGATAAGAATGGGCTTTAACGAAGTCAATTTCAAACTAGAAGCATTTATTTTTGGGAATAAACTAATAAACAAAGGCCTATTCGATCTGATGGCATCGTTAAAAAACTCTTATATAAACCTGATTTTATCGTTTTGAAATATCTAGTGAATATGTAATATTTTAGGCTTATAAGGTTGGGGTTACATAATCTTATAGATTAGTTTTGTTTCCAAATGTTGCAAGGGTAGATTTATCTAGATAGTATTTATAAATTCCAACATTCTTCGAACCTAGGGACTAAACTACACAATTGGGGACAGAACTTTAATGAAAATTTTGGATCTACATGACCTTTAGTTAACACTAGTTTTTGCATTTAGTTTTGCCCACAAAGTCTATATTAAAATATATGTTTAAATTAATCATGATTTTTTATTTTTATTTTTATTATTTATTTAATTATGGATGTTAGTGCTTAGTAGTGGAATTGCCTACTTAAATGTGTAAATTAAAGTTCCTCGCTTAATGTTCACTTACGTTATATAAAGAACATAAATGAAAAATTCAGGATTCTAGGTACAGCACTATCAGCTTTGCGTTGAGATCTAAGTGTGATATAAGATATGATAAAGATAATTAAGGAGACTGACCGAAAATGGACTACCATTAGCGATTCTGGTGTGTTGCCCCAAAATTGCTGGGTCAGATTTTGACGCCACGTCGCACAAGGATACAGTGGAGGTATCCCTACATGAAAACCACAGCAGTATCGGTATTGGTTCATAGACCACTCTCCATACAAATGTGCCCAGTCTCTTTAGTTTTTATTGAAAATATATTTTTATTTGTAGTTTAAATTATACTTTCTCCACCACTTTTTATTCATATCCTGCTGCTTTTTATTACGCAGCACCTTTGATATCTTTAATATTGATTGGACGTTGATCAATAATATATATTTTAAATTATATATATCTAACCTTTAGACTGTAGGACACCAGATTCGTTTTTCGAGTTTCTTCGAAAGTAAACTCTGAAGTCTGCTGGAATGTCTTTAATACCGGGAGGCTTATAAGTCCAGGTGCGATCTGAGAGAATCTGTCCAGTTTTGCGATCATAAACCAGTTTCTCGGATGTCCAATAACCAAGACCCATAACGAATGCTCCCTCAATCTGTAAATGTAGACTGCATTGGTTTTTGAGATAAGACTTACTAAACTAGTAAGACTAAATATACCAGTAAGTCGTCATAACAATCATTTTTTAAAGTAACGTTAACGTTTTAAAAGTAGCTTGAAGTAACTAATGAGCACGTGGTCGTTTAGTAATTAACACCGTTTATAGACATTTTTATTTTATTATTATATTTATGTGGGAAGAATAGCGAACGAGCATGCAAACCACCTGATGATAAGTAGTCGCACCTAATAGACATCCACGTACAACCACAAACACGACTGAAATCCTATCTGAGCGTCTCATTTGAGTGTAGCAACTCTTTAACCGAAAGGCAAGTAATGCTTTACGGGGGATTTTGAGGGCGGCGGTGGTATCTCCCCGGGCGAACTGTATATACTCCCACCTTTATCTTAACAAAGAACAGGAGTTAAAGCTAAATTAGATGATGTGCTGTGTCTGATAACTGCGGTTGTTATCACTATCAAATAAGACAGCAATCACATCTACGAAAATCCAAAAAACAAAAATGAGTGTGGCTTGGTACTTCGACAGTAAAAACTGTACAGGTTGAACCGTCTTGCATCTAGCATTTTATCAAATACTACCGAATGAATTCTCTATTACATCAAAAATATAGCTGCGCTTTGTATCTGACGTAAAACTTTAAGTTTTCACATAAAAAAGTTACTAACACTTATTACTTTACTAACTGTCAATGACACATATCTAACAAACTTAATCTCTAGAGTTATATTAGATCTTTGACTCAATTTCAACAATTTGAATCTATTTAAATAAATTGTTTATACCTGAGCAATGTCGATTTCTGGACTCAAACTTCTACCAGTGTCTTCAAGTAAGTCTACCCTTCTTACGTCATGGTTTCCAGTCAAAATATCGACTTCAGCTTCTAGTACTATCGCTCCAAAAATGTCATATGGTTTCACAGGGTCTGTGGTGTTGTAAACGTATGATGCTTGAAGATTTACTCCACTACTAAATGCTTCTTGAATAAGTTGCTCCCAAGTCGGATTATCCATTTTTTTCTTAACAGGTTCCAGTCTTTCTAACAGTATTTCACATGCTTTCATTGTTGCAAAAGCTACACATTCGCTACCAACGCTAGCGCCAGTTGCATAGCTATTTGGAGATGTGAAACTTGTGCTTTGTTTTACGCTCACTTTTTCTAAAGGTATTCCTAAAATGTATGCACAAACTTGAGCTGTTTTCGTATTAATACCTTGACCCATTTCGATAGCACCATGTGTTATTGCCACAGTGCCATCTGCATAGTATATCGTTACTACAGAATTATATGGTCCAATATAAAATAGTTCATAAGTCATTGGAATTATTTTGATTGATCTCTTCCTCCATCGATTATCAGCGTTAAATTTATTAACTTCTATCATCCTTTCGTCATATTTGGAGTCTAGTTTTATCTGTTCAATCATATCCGGGATCGGGTTATCTTTAAGAATCATATTTTGTAGACGTACTTTTAATGGATCCATACCAACGACATATGCGATTTTATCCATGATATATTCTGTAGTTGCAATTCCTTCAGTTGATGCTGTGAACGAAGCAACACTAAAGAATATATTTTATCCAATAATTTAGGTAATTCAGCCAAGGAGTAGAAACCACACCATACATTTGTACCAGGAAAGTATCACCCCCACATATTTTTTTACGAGAAGATACTCTTGCGTTTCGGTATAAAGGTGTAATTATTAGCTCACTAACTCAGTTATAGGCGACCATTTGATATTAAGGAGTACCACGCGTCACTGATCGACTTCAATTAATTACAGATGCCAATAAACGGTAGTAATAATGTACCATGTGATTTCAATTTCAATGTAAGTTTAATGTAATACGTTTTCTTACCTGGAGCCCTGCACCAAGTAGTAGAAGGTAAATCTGTGACTACACTGTATGCTTCAATTCGCCACCGTCTAGTATCATAACAATTTGGAAAATGATGTAACGTCATTGCAGTAATTGTTTCATTCTTAGAACAACCATTGTCTTGATAATATTTATTCTTTAAGTATTGGATTTTTCCTTCTGCGTTCACTCCGACCTGCAGTTTGAGATTGATGAAAAACATAATAATAGATTAATCTTGTGCACATTACGTATATGATATATATGATATGATATGATATGATATGATTTCAGCCACTTACATTTAAAGTCAGGGGTTCGAATTCCTAGTATGCCGCACTTATGATTTTTCAATGTTATATGAGCGTTGAAAATTATTTATCGCTTATATAACAATGAAGGAAAGAATTACGAAAAGACTTGTGTGGCTGAGAGTTATCTTTAAAGTTTTCTATGTGTGTAAAATATATTTATTAATTTATTGGATCACAAGATCACAAGCAGTGTTTACAATTTAAATAACAGTAACTAAGTTAACATTTTAACTGTTTTCAAAGTGTATGGTATGGGTAATTACAAATTAATCTGCACCTTGCCAACGCTTTGGAACATGACGTATCTCTTCCCATTGTGAGAGAGCAGGAGTTACGTGACCAGCGGTAGGACAGTAATAAGTTGATGATTAAGTAAAATAAATCTTTTCTTTGCATGCCTACCTCAAAATTACATAACGTAGACGGTCGTTTTCCAATCATCTTGATGTTATCTTCAATTGATAGTACAAATCTACATGTTTTTCCCTGTAAATAGGATACTATGGCAGCTCCACAAGCTATTTGAGCAGCTCTAGATATTTTACCACCGTAAGCACCTCCGACACGTCGAACAATTACATTAACACTAAAACACATCGGAGAGTGTTAATTAAATCTTAGTGTAAATTTACCAACCAGGTTACCCGGTGTCAAAATATGATACGACCCATAATAATCTTCTTACAACCTCAAACAGGAGTAAAGTCCTATCTTAGGTCTTACTTGACACGTTGAAAAATTCTGAGGGCTAAGTACCCTTGCTTCTATATGTAGCCTCCAAGCACACTTCTCCAACTGAAAGTGAAAAGTAGAGACACGACGAATCATAAAGGCAGTGAGGGCACATTCCCTATTCTATAAGTCACTTGTCGTGCCAGTTAATTAGTAATCTCTTCACTTACCTATTAACAGGGATATTCAAACATCGAGCCACGGCAACATTCGTTAAGTTCAGCCATTGTGTAGATGAATAAACATCAAACCCGTCTTCTGTTGGTTTTACGACGCAAGTTTGAGTTTCCATGTGGTAATGATATTGACTATTTAGTGAAAGTTCAGCAGTTACCACAAATTTAACATCGTTACCAATCTCAGTAGGTTCTATTATGCTTTCTTGTGTTACTCTTTTATTTTTTTCTGGTGAACTCAAAACATTTTTAATTGTTAATAATGGTACACGAGTGCTTATTAACTCGTATTCGACTTTTACTAATTTTGCACCCTTACTTGCTAACTTTTCTCTGCTAGCAACAATAATACCAACTGCCTGTCCATTGAATTTTACTTCTTTCGAGCACAAAATTTCTTCATCAAAATCAAGTAACGAAATACCCGTTGGTGTGAATGAATTTTTACCCGGGATATCCTTTGCTGAATAAAATGCTATTACGCCCGGCACTTTCTAAAATTAAGACAATTAGTTTATTATTCACACAATATCTATATCATTTTCTGCTCATTCCAACAAAATAGCTTCCTCATATAATGACAAAAAGTAGCTGACGTAATCGACGATCGCTATGGAGAGCCAAAGAAAATTTCCTGTAAGATTTATGAATCATCTTCCAAAATACATACATTATGAATATGACATATACATTATGATATGATAAGGAATGTTCGTCGTAAATTACTGAAAATTAATATAGACTAATTTTACGTATAAAATATATATAATAAATAATCTAGCAAAATATTATCATCTTGAAATTGTTTACCAAATTACAAGTAAAAAAAACTTACCAAAGCTTCTGTTACATCAAAGCCTTTTATAATACTGCCTGGAGTAACATCAGCCGTTACGAACGCCCCAAACACTTCATACATCTCAGTTGGTAAATCATTTGCAAATATGGCTTCTCCACTGCATTGAACTAAGGCTTCTAACTTTGGTACGGGCTTATTAAGCGGCCATACAGATTTATCTGTGTCATATATTTGGATTCCTTGTGAAATGTACCTTTTTATAACTTCACCACCTGATCGGTATCTCGTATTTAATTTTGAATCAGGACATAAAGACAATAGTGCCTATAAATATAGTTAAAATTTAGATTCACATGTTAATTACGAAAACGAAAACCTTAAAAGTAATTATAATAAAAGCCTGACATAAACAAAGCAAATGGTATCCGTGGCCTTGCGGCATGGAGCCAAAAACGCTAGCCGCATTACCGCGTTGAATAGCGATCGCAATTCTCTGCACGAGATGTAAACCGGTTCTCTTGTACCAAATTTAAACAGTAAAATGAAATGAATTAAAAAATATTTATTTAAATCTAAACATACTTTATAAAACAGAGAAACAGCAAGCATTTTTCGATAGTCAATTGAAGGCTCGGATGGTTGCTCATCTGGCACTATTTCATCAAATAAGGTCTTTAAACATATTTGTAAAGTTACATCGTTGAACATATGTTTGCCTACTATTATTTTTTCAGTTTCTTGTGCATGAATAAATTCTGGTGAAATACTGCCATACACAATTGATGCCTTTTCAACAACATCGGTATCGCGTTTCAGTTTAAACATAAATCCAGCGTTTACAGCGGCGTGAGCATTTTGAGATCTTGGCATAACCTGGAAAATTTAAAATATTCGTTTGAATACAAGAACGTCTATAGAAACTACAGAATATATAAAATTTAAATTATATTTCATCCAGCTGTTTTACATGATTTCAAGAACACAAAATATGTGACTTAAACAAAAACTATATCGTTACTAATATTATTGTTTTCTGTTCATTAAATGTTGGGTATAGATTGAATAAACATTATTACCTTAAATGTTTTAACTAAATTAGATTTAGATAAAGGTGGCAGCATAACATTTAGAATGACCATTCTTCTCATATCGGTTTTTAGAAACTGCGGCAAAGATATTACTTTTACTTTGTTAACTCCACTAGCTGATAAAAAAAATGTAATTATTTGTATGTAATTATATGACAATCAATAATTTATTAAGGGTTAGGTTATTAGTTAGGAATGCATCTTGGTCTTCTTGTCCCGAAGGGTAAGTTCTGAATCTCAGCTACTGATGTATTAAGTTTAATGATAAATAAAAATATCCTAAAGAATTCTACATTGAGATTCGAGATCAACAGAAAATTGATAATGACGAGGAACAGCAAATTGATAAAGATATAGATAGAAAAAATAAAAAAGACTCCCAGTAGAATGCAAATGATAATATGTTTTTTTTTTCTTTTTTACTCTTACCAATGCTTATCATAGTACCAACAGTTTCAAATAACAAGAAGACGTCAGACTGAAAACTATTATTCGTATACTTTAAATATAAATTTCCTCCTATTGTGCCGATCTGAAACAATGCAATGAATTAACAAACCCGTCTTTTAGATATAAATAACAGTGATGAGGTTATTATACTCACATTTCTGACTGGAATATGAGCGACCAAGTCCATGTGGTCATAGAACTCTTTTAGGTAAGAGAAATCTTGGTTTACTGATGACATTTTTAGAAAAACTTCCATCATATCCGTTAATGACATACCTGCTCCTAATATAAGATTGACGTCTACTGCAAATCTCTTCAACTCCACTACACTGCTAATATCAATGATTGTGAACGGGTAATTTTCCACATGATACACACCTGTACAAATGTGTAGAAATACATGTTCAAGTTTAATACTTTTTATGTGAGAAGAGTAGCAAACGAGCATGCATACCTCCTGATGTTAAGTAGTCGCAGCCCATAGACATACGATACAACTACAAACACGACCAAAATACTATCTGAGCTCGAACGTAGATATATTGCTTCTCCTGAGGACTAAGATGGTCGCCTCGCTTCAAAATGTAGCCGGTAACCGCACCTCTCCAATCAAAACATAAGTAATGCTTTGTGACGGATAGTGAGGGCGGTGGTGTTACTTCTCCGGTCGAACGAATCATATAATGAAATAAAATATTAGAATTTAATTATGAATCTGAAGCAATTTCGATTTTGTTTTCATCTCTGGACCTGTCAACCACATTATGATTTTATATATTATATGGACTTTACATATTTATATTAATTTAATTGTAGATATATTCTTACACATGTTTTAATGAAAGTTTAGGTACATGGGTACAAACCTTATATTAATTAAAACAAATCTTAATTTCGAAAACAATTTGCTAAGGTACACTCACCTTGTCCCGTGTTGCCAGCAATCAATTTATAATCATTACAATTACTTATAGCTTTAAAAACGTCTGATAAATAGTAGGTTTTGAACCATTTAAACGTAGAACTCTCAATAGTTAAACTTTTGTCGTTATTTAACATACACCAATCCTCTTCTGTTTTATCTTCTTCAGAGATAGCTGACACTGAACATTTTCCATCAATATTACTTCTTTTATGAGGGCATTCGTCTTCACACCTGACTCCACATGTTTTGAATGTGTGCATGTCTTCAATATCGATTAGTTTGTCGGTTAACTTTCTGTCAGCATCGATAGCAAAAGTCTTAAAAGCATCAGCGATTGGTCGGTATCCGGTACATCTACATATATTACCAGCAAAAGAGTTTTCTACATCCACAGCTTTAAGTTTCGTGTTCGTAGCGCTAATACTGTTAAATGAAATACATGCGATATTTTAATTTTTAACATAATAATTAAAATCTTTGTTTAGTTTTGAAATTTATTAAATTTATGTGATTATAAATAGTTAAAACGTACGACAAATAAAAGACGTTAGCAAGAGCCTATTCGTAAAATAGGTGCAGAATGTTAGTACGCTCACTAATCTATAGTATCACTATTCTTATTGTATATTATATTTCTATGAGTACGTTGCGGATTTACACATTTGCACACAAGGCAAATGTGTGAGAAATTTTGTGTACAGCTGCTGTGTTCCACTTGAAAATATTGCGATAATTTAGCTTTCGAATATGCAAAGTGCGAAAGACGCTTTGCAGGCGTCCGTGTCGGTGCAATGGTAGTTTTTCAGACTGCAAATTTGTTTTATAAAGATGCATCCATAGAAAAAGGTGCACAATTAGAGGACGATATTAATTTATGCGAAGTTTTTTATACTTACAGTCACTTACAATCACTTTTTTCACTTTTTTTTTTTACTCATACAAAAGTGTCGGTGTACTGGAAAACTAAGATAGGAGAAACAGAAGGAGAAATGGAGAAACGTTAGAAAACGGTCAGGGAGTGAAGGAGTGAGTTACCCAGAAATGAGGATGAAAAGTAAATTTTAATAAAATATGTAAAATAATGATAAGTTGATTTTACCAATACATGTTCATAACCCATCCTGGTGTACAAAATCCGCATTGTGTTCCATTGAACTTGGCTAAACGACTCTGTATCTCATGATATCCTATTGTTCTGTTTCCTATTCCTTCCACCGTGATCACTTCCCATCCGTGACAAGATAGAACTGATACAAGACACTAAAAAAGAATATTTTTTGTCTCACTATTATTTATTTGTATATACCATAACCGAAATATAACTATGAACAACTTATACTTATAATAGTTTAATTGTTATAATACTAATAATACTTATAAAACCTTAACATACACAAATGGGCCGCTGAATTGCTGAATAGTTATGATTCTGTTCGCGAGACATGAACCAGCCCTCACCTCTACAGTATCGATCAGACGTGAGACTGACTTTTGTCACCAAATTTTTCGATCAAACGTGGGAAAAATTTTGGAGCACTCTTACTCCATGGACCAAATGTTTTAAAGCTAAGCGGAGCAAACATGTAAACACTGCTAAGTGGGATATACTTGCGCCACTTAACTTCTGCAGTTTTCGCCGCAGCTCCGTTCTTCGACATCATTCCATTGAGACTAAATGGGCCAACGTATCCCATATGAGAGCCCCCCACCGCATCCGAAGAAATTTAGTTACTCACTGAATTAACGGCCATTGTCTTTAGTTCATTTGTAAGCGGTACTGGTATACGAGCTGCTACAATGCAGGCACCACAACCTCCTTCGTGACACATCGCTTTCGTTCCACGAAGATCCGCAACTGTCCTTATATATTCATTTAGAGATACATCTGGTCCGAATCTACCATCAGCTGTAAACAAGATCTTTGATATATATGCGATATATAATTTTCAAGTTGCAAAAATCTTGGACATTTGAAATTTTCATCGTATTTAATAATTTCCTTTGATATATTAAGTAATCTTGTTATAAACAATCGTAATCCGTCTCCGCTCTCATAATCTGCAGTTAAGCAACTCTTTTCACTTAGAGGCGACTATCTTAGTCCTCAAGAGTAGGGGTATGTCATTCTGTTTATATAAAAGATTTTATTTTTATGTGAAAAGAGTCGCAAACGTGCAAACAAACCACCTGATGTTAAGTAGTTGCAGCCCATAGACATCCACGTACAAGCACAAACACCACCGAAATCCTATCTGGGATCGAACGCGGATACGTTGCTACTCCTGAGGACTAAGATGGTCGCCTCGCTCCAAAATGTAGCTGGCAACCGCACCTCTCCAACCGAAGCACAAGAGTTGCTTCACGGCGATTTCAGGTTGTATAGTTCTCGATTTATATTTATATTAATAATCATGGTAACACTAACCTTCGTACTGGTTTCCGTTTATTTTGAACACTATTTTAGCCATAATTTTAAATTTTCTGTCTGTTTAAAAAATAGATCATTATTATACTGAAAAAATTTAAAAACTTTTTCTCATTGTATTTTTTAACATCCATAGATGCTTATTCACTTTAAATATATTTATTTTGTCCAACTCTTCAATCAATGTAACGTTAAGCTGTGCTGTGTGACACTTGTCGTACATATTTATATGACCTAAGATAAGGGGCATAACACACAATATGTTTAGCATCAACCTTCGACAATTTTATTCCTTTTTACTGTGTAACGGGTACTTTTGATTAATGCTTTTCTAATTGCCGATATTTCGATCAATCTGCATTGTTTTTGGATACGGCTAAACTGCAGTGGCGGCGAGAAACTATTGATAGGTCTTCGTGGTAGATTGATCTATCGACCTTACAACCTAGTTTGTTTTTTTGGGTTCCATATCATGACATACGAGTATAACCCTAACTGTTTCTCTACCCAATTCCTTTTGTGCATTTTTGCTTTGTGCGTTATCATTTATATATTACTTTTAAGTCACAAATTCCCCAAATTGTTAGACATTGATGTTTAAGTATTATGTGTGGTATGGTCTTACAACATGAGGTTGCCAATTTAGTCGATTTTACTGTCGCTACTTTACTTTAGTTTATTAAGGGAAACCCCGGGATCTGAGCTTCCCTTAATGCTTGATGTCTTTGGTGATAATGGTCCACAATGTTTCATATGTTAATCGAGCGTGTCGGAACCATAGACCAACATTGGTCGACGGTGTGAATGAAGCCTAACTCTTTTTTCATTGTAACCAATAAAAAGTAGACAATTTTTGAGTAATTGGCACTAATAACGCTGGCGTGAATAATACTGCGTTTTGCCTTCATAAGTGGGATGGATTTGAATAGGAAATGATTAGATGTTAGCAAAAAAATATGAATAAGGCAGCAGTGATGAGAATTTTAATGCAGTTTTTGTTTTAATTAAATTTGGAATTCTCTCCTATGTAAGCTCTTTTTGCGTGCATATTTACAGTTGTACCTCGACTTACGCAACCCGACTTACGCGAATGCGGAATTACGCGATTTTCAAACCTCGTCGATTTTTTATGTATATGCTTTTGTTAATATTCGACGGACAGTACGACATTGAAGAATTCGTTTTTAGAACCAGTTGAAAAATTGATGAAATGGCGGTAGAAAACTTGACTTATAAATAAAAAAAAAAGACTAACATAGAGCGCATTTTTCTACAATACAAGGAAGAAAAAAATGTGTTGCCAATTTTGTATTTTTTAATTGATTAAACATTTTTTTTATTTCGTTTAGGTTTTAGCCCCAATTTAAAATCTTTTAATTTAAGATTTCTAATGTGTTGTCTCAAAAAAATACATTGTCTCAAAAAGCATGTATTAGAACGCAGCCTAGCATTCAAATTCATACATATCTAAAAATCATATGACTGGCGAATCATTTGTATGAAAAAATGGCATTGACTATCCATTGTCATAAATTAGTTTCTGATTATGTCCCAGTAATTTACGTTTTGTATGCATTTTTTTGGTAATTTTAATTCTTTTGATTATCATATAGAATACAGCGTGAAAATATGTACTCTATAATGAGATTAGAGGTATTAGAGGAACAGTCAGTGTACTAGATTTGAGGTATCAAGTATCAATATTATTGAGGTAATAGTATTGAGATATCAATCAAAAAGTTTTGCGTGAAAGAAACTCAAATAATCAAAATCAAAATAAAAAATTAACACTCGTGTGATTCTTGTATAGATTTGTTTTAAAGGCAAGGTAAAAACAGTAAAAATAAAGACAACATATTAGCCGCGTAATTTATTTTATGTAGATTTTGAATGGTAGGAGAAGTATAGTTCGACCGGGGAGGTACTACCGCCTCCCTCATAATCCGCCGTAAAGCATTACTTGTGCTTCGGTTGGAGAGGTGCGGTTGCCGGCTACACTTTGAAGCGAGGCAAGCATCTCAGTCCTCAGAAGTAACAACCTATCTGCGTTCGAGTTCGGATGGGATTTCGGTTGTGTCTAATGTCTATGGGCTGCGACTAACATCAAGTGGTTTGCATGCTCGTTTGCTACTCTTCTCATATAAAAAAAATGTATGATTGATATTGTGTAGTAGAGTCGCGGTGCAATGTTGGTATTAATCTAAATGACATAAAGTACGACGGAAGTTACTGATGCTATTTTGGGTAACTAAATTACAATTAAAGTTATAGCAGTTCCTAATTATTTCAATAGTTACAACAAGGTAGCGAAAGGGTTAATTTATACGAGGGTTGGTAACATCACGAGGACTTCGACATGTGGACTCCGGAAGGAATTAAAATAATGTATTATTAAATGGAATAATTCATGTTATATATTTATTTATTCTAGTCCTTATTTTTAGATTATTATTTAAGCTATGCAAGTTTATTAAGTTAAAATATGGTTGTGTATTTAATTAACTGCTACAAACTATTTATAATAGACTCTTTATTGGGAAGCCATTATGTAATATACTAGCGACCCGGCCTAGCTCTGCTTGGGTAATAGAGTTTATGTTTACTTACATTATTTTTCTTTCATACATGTATCCAGTCATTACCTAGTGGCGAAAATGTAAAACATGTATTTCAAATGACAAGTAAAAAACCATATTGAATTTGACTATTAAAAATCTTGCCTAATTACAAAAAAAACCTAACTTATTATGCACCGAAAACTTCCTCAGGAATCACTCTATCTGTTGTTGAACTGTGAGACAATCCGTCCAGTACTTTTTGAGTTTATCATAGACAGACAGACAGACGGTGGACTTTGTTTTATAATATTTAGAGTTCGAGTCATTAATATTGCGATACTTAGTCCTCATGTTTATATTATTATTTAAACTACGTCTGTTAAGTTAAAAGATGTATCTATACAAAACTTAATGTCAATAAACTATTTTAATATTGTAAGAATAAATTCACTAGTAAAAGAACAATAATTATATTTAATATTCGTTTTCTTATATATTTGTACTTTTTTCATGATAAGTCAAAGAATCTTTGAAGTTTTTGACTGACTGTCCGTGACTGTGACTGACTGAATGTAGGATAGGGTTGAAGTGGGAGATAAAAAAAACCTTTTTGAGATATATAAACAGTGTATTACTTTTAAAGTCGTTTTAAACATCTTGAAGCTTCTTAATTAAATGAATTTTAAACAATTTTTGTCGTCAGAAATTCTATTTGGACTACTTTTTGTCTATGATATAAATCTACAATTCTAGTTACAAATATGGCTGAATAGCGTAAAACAATTAGTAAAATGAACTTTTGGAGACTATCCTAAATCTAAATTTACATGAATACGATTTATTTCTATACTAGTTTCTAGGCTCAAAATTATTAACAAATCTAATTTAAATAATATTTTATTTGAAGAAAACAAGACTCGTACTAATACTATTGAAATTATTTCAGCTTGAAATGTTTCAATTTATGACCAACTGCCATGAAGATGTTCTCAGCTGTGCAGGGATTTTCTAAAATTTAAATGTACATTTAATCTCAATAAATTACTTAATAAATACTGTATATAAGCGACATAGTCGTTAAAGAACTTTGTTATGGAATGAAAAGAAGTAGTTAAGATTCAAAAATGTGCAAACTTCCTTAAATTTACGCAAAATTTGGGGAAAAACTCCTTAGTTTTTCCCCAAATTTTGCGTAGAAACAACTGCTAAGAAGATGTTCTCAACTGTGTACGGATTATCAGAAATTTAAATGTACGCTGATTCACAAAGAGTCCGCAACTATGTTCACGTGTTACAGTAAATTGACATAACTTCTTTATGTCTTAACCGATTTAAATGAAAAGAGCACTAAATGTTAAGTGAAGCCCATCACAATATAATCCTGAAAATTGCATTACAATCGGATAAATAGTTTCTGAGATTAGCATGCACAAACATACAGACATACAGACAAAAGACAAAATGAAAAAACATTCTTTTGGGTTCTCTTATATGTATAAAGGCACCTGATTATGATTTTTTAAATATATTGATCCTGTGCAGACAACGATCGACAAGATATAGATAAATAACTTAATTAATACCATATAAAGGATTGTGGCCGTAGCTTTAGCGTTGTTATTGGATGAGAGGAAGTCGCAAAGGTTCTAAAACGTACAAATTTAAGTCGTTTTGTCCCCGAATTTCGAGCAAAAACGACAAAATTCTAAACGCCTGTCTGCATCTATTAGAAATTCCACAAATTTGAAGGTATACAAGTAACGGATAAAAAATTCCAATATTCCGTGATTATTTTTATTATTTACTCCTCTGAAGGGGTCTACCCTAACCTAACCCTTTCCTCCCTAATGTACTCGTACAACCATACAAAAGATTTTCTAATTTGTTTGCAACCGCCGATTCCCGTCATTTATTAACCTATTCGCAATTATCTTGTTTGGTTTAAATTTGAATAGAAGAAATAAAATATTAAAAAGATATAAAAAACAAAAATGCTTTATTTTTACAATCTTCGCGATAAAGTTGTGGGATCTTCTATATAAGAATCATCTAAGAATAAAACAAAGGAGATAAAAAATTGAATATGATTTTAATTTAAGCCACAATGATTTAATATGTGTACTTGTGTGTATAATGTGTGTGTCTAATAAAAATACATTTGAAAGAAATTAGTATCCGTTAGTATCCATATTTAAATAGGAGCTGGAACATCTTTGAAGTTGTTTTAATATATAGTTCGTGAGTAATTGACTTGTAAAGTTATCAAATCGTATGGAAACAATCCTGCTCTTGATTTTGAAGTCACAATTGAGAAGTAATTGTGGACAGTTAAAGACAGTACCACGTCATAAGTACTTTAAATGAAAATTGTTTTCAACGAAAATCACGACGTAATTATTACGCTTTGATTTAGGATATTTATCTGACGTCAGGTATTGTCGGCTTTTGAGACTATTAAACCCTTGTCTGTTGCATGATCCAACACCCCTGGCTACTCTTTTGAGTAACAACTAATTCAAATTCAAATATTTTATTTCATTATAATTAATTTTAAAATTCAAATTCATATTCAAATTCTAATATTTTATTTCATTGTAAAGTATTTACATACATTTAATCTCAAGGATACAATGTAAAATACATGAGCATTGAGTCAATAGAGCATTAACTGATGTTGACCGGGGAAAAAGCCGACGGAAAATACTCTCGACACTTTTTGAATCAGTCATTGCTAAATAAACATTATACCGTATAACTTAAGAAAGACACGAGACAATTAGTCCAGTGTGTTCAACCGAAACATAAAAGTTCACTGATTTGACTACGTTAAATATATGAGAATATTTTTATGTGAGAAGAGCGCAAACGAGCATGCAAACCACCTGATGGTAATTAGTTGCAGGCCATAGACATCCATGCACATTCACAAACATGACTGAACTCCTATCTGAGCTCGAACATACATTGATGCGTTGTTACTCCTGAGGAATAAGATGGTCGTCGCTTCAAATTGCAGCCGGCAACCGCACCTCTCCAACCGAAACACAAATAATGCTTTACGGCGGATTATGAGGGTAGTGGTGCCTCCCCGGTCAATCTATAGTTTTCCCATCTTTAAAAGTGCTAGTTTATCACCTGTCAAGCTTTAGTTCACATATGAAAGTCATCTTACCTATATCGAACCAATCATCTGGGTACCCAGCATCCAACCGAGCGGAGAGTACAGCTGCACGCAGAGCGTGGATAACTGTTGTTGTCAAACAAAATGCCGGCTCGCCGGTAGCTGAAACATTTATGAAATAGTAATTTTAAATGAGTTTTCTTTATTTTAGAGGACATAATTAGAAAGCAGTGATATACTAGTGGTAAGATTCTGGCAAGTGACGACAAGAGTTCAGTATTCGAATCGTTGGCACCATTTTTAAAGTTATAGACTTTTCAGAAATTGATTAACGTTGAAGGAAAATATTGCGAGAAAATCTATATGCATGAGATTTCTTCTCAAAGTTCTCAAAGGTGTGTGAACTATGGTCTACCCTTTCCCAATTTGAGAGCAGACCGGTATTCAGAAGTGGAATAACGATGTGTTAATGTTGATTGAACTCTAAATGTCTGGATTATTATTGATCCATCAGCCTTGATGTGTCCATTGCTGGACATAGACTTCTCATGGATGGCTCTAGTCACACCGGGTCTGTGCTTTCTACATCCAGTGGTTACTCCCTATGGGATTATTATGTAAAGGTATTAAAAAAATTTAATCCTTTCTTTGGCGGCCTGGAAAAGGATTTATTCTATATTCGTTTTTACCCGAAGTAGGTAGATAGAGCAGGAGTCCATTGATAGATCTATTTCAATGCTATATGTATATTTATTGCAAATATATAACTTGAAAAAACTTACAATTTTTCATTTTCTAAACCGTTTATATAATCTATGAATCCCTACTAGCCCCTTTAGTGGTAGATTTCTCATTATTCCTTAGTAATTACTTAAACCATTTTTAGAAACTAACTGAAATTTTCAGAATTCTAGATTCAGCGATTTATCCGTGCGTTGATCTGTGGATCAGTCAGTGAACTTATGCTTTAATTTATATAGATATTTTACTATATACCGGGAACTCACGATTAACAAACTTTACATTGCCAATATTTCGAATCAGCTGCATGGCTTGTAGTCATGGCTAAAACGGTTTGATATAACAGTATAATCAAATTACTTTGAAATCATATTAATGTATAGATCTAGATCTTGCCCTGACGTTAAGTGGTTACTGCTGGCTACCTAAAGCCGACAAATGAGTTACCACTCTTTAGGTCTAAGATAAAACGTCTTAGATTATTAGCCTTAACCTTTACATTTTTATAATTCAAATAGAAAATTTTCAGTTTACATAATGTCGTGAAATTATTAAGCTTCAGCTTATATCACTTTCCTTATTTTTATCTCAGACCGTGTACACGTGTGTATTTCAATGGAACACAGATTTCAACCTACGACGGGGAATGTATTTATTTACCTACACAATTGTAAGCAGGATTACTTTTTGCGTGCACGAGTGGGTTGTATTGTAATTGTAACATTGTTGGGACTTTCTCCAAATGTGTGGTTTAATGTTTAACCCAAAATGTAAGGATAAGCCGCCCGGAGGCATGAACTTGTATAACTGTCAGGATATGATGGTAAGGTTGTGTCGTGTTAATTATTAAAAACTAGATCTCACTGGAGATTTCGTTCGCATCAACCATAAATTATCCATTAATTAAGGGGTCAAATTCAAGTGGTATACCTACCTGACTCCATCTACTATCGGCTCACATCTGCCTATACCAGTACCTATTCGCTATATCCGTCTCCTATTTATGTTCTAATATCTTTATTTGATCCTTCTACCGCGCCCTCAATTGTTATCCCACCTTCCCGTCTATCAATTAATATACGAATTAATGTCATAAAGTGAGTTTCGTAATATTTTAACTGTAACCACATCTTGACAAATAATGTCTGAAGATGAAGATACCCATTCTGATCGGCCACCTGACTCCGACATATCATCCAAATACTCAAATACTGTCATTTCTATAATTTTCCAAAACACTGGGGATATTATCTTGTTGAATATCCAGACTAATCCTCTGGTCGAGGTTACCGATTATATTAATTTTTGAGCAATGTTCATACCTTTAGAATTAAGAAGGCCAGCTTCGTTCTTGCTATTTCTACGGAAGTATATTCTCATGTCAGCTGGTATATCCTTGATGCCAGGTGGCTTGTAAGTCCACGTCCGGAACGTTAGTAGTTCACCTGTCGCACTGTCGTACGTCAACTTTTCTGACGTCCAATATCCGAGCCCCATTACTAGAGCACCTTCTATCTGGAAAGACAAAAATATAAATAAAGATCGAAAGGAAAAATTCAATTTTGAGTTAACATTATGTTATCAAACTAAACATATAACATATTTCCAAGGATCTAAATCATATTTTTAATGAGATAATACAAAGTTGTTTATAAAGCATTATATTATCTTAGAGTATCAAAATAAAAAAAAAAATTACTATACCCCAAATTCTAATGTAAAGAAATTCCTTATTTCTAATAATTTCCACTGGAAAATATAAAAAATATAGATTTTCTCATTAGATAATATTAGAACTATAAATTTACTCATTAAAAATTATTAGAAATACGGGTTTTCTCGTTGATACATATTTAAAAATACGCATTTTCTGATTAGAAATTATTGGAAATTACGAAATCTATTTGCTTTTACAAAAAAAAATTATTTTATTCAAAAACATTTGTAATTGTTAGGATAAGGTTATGCTTAGATTTCATGTAATAAAATGTTATACAAACCTGACCAACATCTATCTCTGGACTTAAGCTCCTACCAACATCTTCAAGTAAATCTATTCTTCTCACTTCATGGTTTCCCGTTAAAATATCAACTTCAACTTCAATAATACAGACTGCATATACTTCATACGGATTTAATTCATTGGGACTGCTTGAGAACATATACGTTGCCTGTAGATCCACTCCAGCTTGATACGCTTTCACAATGAGTTCTTCCCATGAAGAAGTACCATCTTTATATGGTTCTAGTCTTGTTAGTAAAGTTTCACAAGCTTTCATAGTAGCAAATGACACACACTCACTACCAATACTGCCTCCTGTAGTCATTGTATTTGGAGACGTGAAACTTGTGCTTGGCTTAATACTTATTTTATCTATAGGAATCCCAAGAGTAAAAGCACATACTTGGGCTACTTTAGTATTCAAACCCTGACCCATTTCGATACCTCCATGAGTGATAACAACTGTACCATCCCCATGATATATGGACACAATGGAATTATAGTTTCCAAAATAGATAATATCATATTTTAATGGTGCTATTTTTATGCCGCGTTTTCTCCATCTATTTTCTTTATTAAAGTTTTTGGTTTCTTCTAACCTTGTATCATATTCTGCATCTGCTTTTAACTGATCTATCATCTCTGGTATAGGGTGGTTTTCTTTGACGATATTTGCTAATCGAACTTCTGTTGGATCCTTACCCGTGACTTGAGCAATGCGTTCCATTATATATTCTATCATAGCCACTCCTTCAGTTGAAGCTAAAAAAACAAATATAAAACGTTTCACGGAAACTCAACTTATTACAACCTAATTGCAACTACATTTAGTTTAAACCCTATTGCTGGTAACAAGAGGGTTGGTTCATATCTCGTGCACAGAATTGTAATCGACATACAGGGCGAGAATGGAGCCAGCGTTCTTGGTATTATACCGTATGGCCCCGGATTATCTGTTTGTTTTAAGTCCCAGGTTGGTTCGGCTTTCATAATAATTAGATTCAAAGTGTTATATTTACTTACTTAAATATAACCTAATTGTTGAATAAAACTAGTTGTAAATAAAATGTAATTTATAAACTAGGAATACATTACCAGGAGCTCGACACCAAGTGTTGGAAGGCGTGTCAGTTATCACGCTGTTAGCTTCAACTCTCCATCTTCTCGAATCATAACAATTCTTGAAATGTTCAACGGTGGCGGGAGAAACTCTCTCGTTAAAAGAGATGCCACTATCTTGATAGAAGGTATTCTTAAGATACTGAATCTCACCATCATTGTTTACTCCAACCTTATTTTAAAATAGTGGAAAGTAAATATTAACAATATAGAAATTATTTATATACATACATATGTATACACTATAAGTTTTAAGATGCATTGAAGAAGCTTGAAGTATGTTGCATACCATTAATGATTGTAATGAGAGATTTATCTGATTAATGCGAATAGTTTTAGGATCTTAACTAAACTAAAACTAAATTTAATTCTTACTTCAAAATCGCAACTAGTAGGTATACGTTTGCCGACAACCTTCATATTGGTTTCTAAAGGCAGTATAAATCTACAAGGTTTTCCTTGCAAATGCGAAACTAGTGCAGCCGAGCACGCTATCTGGATAGATCGGGATATCTTGCCACCGTATGCACCTCCCACGCGGCGTACAATCACATTTACACTGAAATCCAGACAAACATTAGTATATTAGTCTAAAATAGATGCAACAAGTAATAAAATACATGCAGATATTTAGTAAAGGTATTAGGTATGAAACATATCAAGTTGTTGATAATACTGACTCATATGGTAAGACTGCAAATGGCATGATACTGTCTTATGCTGTAATGAGAATTCATATCTGCCTTTTTGGTACCATTCCTTTTTCTTTTTTATTTGCAGTACATGTATATTTTGTATATAAAAATAATAATTTGTTTTGAGATATTCATAGATATATGAAGATTAATTAATTACGTCAGTGTACAAATATCAATCAATAAGATTATTTATTACATATTTAAAATATCTAATATCGTTATTTTCAATATGTAAAAGTAATATTTAATTTATTATTATTGTTTTTATATTACTTTCTCTTTTTTCCCCATTTCTCTCATTTCCTCTTTCCATAATAAATTAAAGTCTATTTTTTAATAGTCAAACTTTTAGATATTTCAAATTTGTCTGACGTCCTATCAATATAACATTTTTGTTGCAATAGGAGTAAGAGAGACTTTGTAAGTCTATATCTTACACTATATAAAAAAAATGGTTTTGCTGCTACGAACCTATTTACTGGAACATTTAAACACCCTGCAATAGCTACATTAGTCAAGTCCAGCCATTGTGTTGCGGAGTAAACTTCAATACCATCTTCAGTTGGCTTTACAACACAAGTTTGAGGCTCCATGTAATAATGGTATTGGCTTCCAATGCTGAATTGACCTTTTATAACCGCCTTTACATCATCACCAATTTCTGTCGGTTCCATTGTTCTATTATTTACCACACGTTTACTTTTTTCTGGTGAGTTTAAAACATCATATATTGTAATCAGTGGATTATTACTATTTATGACAGAATATTTCACTTTTACCAATTTAGCAGACTTATTTGCAGTTTTCTCTCTATCCGCAACTATGATTCCTACTGGTTGTCCAAAATATTTAACTACGCCTGTGCATAAAATTTCTTCTTCCGCTGTCATGAAAGGAATGTTTGTTGGTGTAAAGGTATTATTTCCAGGAATGTCTTTGGCGGTATAAAATGCTGTTACTCCTGGAACTTTCTAAAAAACTGGTTCATTAGACATAATTTTAGATTTCAATAAAATTATTTGTAAGGCAAGATAGCTTTTGGATTATTCATAGTCTAGTTAAGCATTATCACAATTTCCTATGTAAAATTAATGAAAATCATTGCAACTTACAAAAGCATCAATTGTATCAAATTCGCTGATGACACTCCCAGGCTTTATATCCGCCGTTACAAATGCAGCAAAAACTTCATTGGTCAACGTTGGTAAATCATTCGCAAATGATGCCTCGCCACAACACTGTACTAAGGCTTCGATTTTTGGTATTGGTTGATTTAACGGCCACACGGATTTGTCCGTATCAAATATTTGAGTACCCTTTGAAGTTTCTCTTTTTATCATGTTCCCACCAGATCGTAATTTGGGGTCAATTCTATCATCCGGACATATATTTAAAATAGCCTAGAATACGAAAAGATTTTATGAAACTAAATGGGTGCTGATAAATTACCATTATTTGTTTTGTAGCTAACCTTGTAGTAAAGTGAAATTGCTAGCATTTTTCGATATTCAGCTGAAGGTTCTGGGGGAGCTTCTTCAGGCTGTAATTCTTCATATAAAGCTAATAAAGCTAACTGTAAAGTTTCGTCAGTAAATGGATCTTTTCCAACAACAAGCGCTTCTGTCTTAGTGGCGTGGATAAATTTTGGAGAAATGCCTCCGTACACTATGGACATCTTCTCCACTAAGTGTGAATTATGATGAAACTTAAACATAAACCCGGCGTTAATTATTGCATGTGCGTTTTGCGCTCTTGGCATTACCTGTAATTGTTATATGTTTTTAAAGATGTTTGTTTTTAATTTTATTAAAGAAAAAGACACGTTAAATAGGTAAAAAACACACATAGCCTATCAAATAAAGATTCCATAACTTGTATATATAGTTACTGTTCTATTAAAAATGGTAACGTTGAATATAGTCCGAGATTAAACTAAATTTATCTTTTAATTAGGATGCACTAATAAATCAAATATCAACAAACACAGCCGAAAGAGTACTTCAAAACAGGATACAAGATGATTTGCCTCAATTGTAAGCGTAAATAAAAAATAAAATATACCTACAATAGAAAATAATTGTATTATGTAGCATAAATTAGGAATGCTTATAGTTATATTATGGAAAATCCCATCTCTACCCAAACCCAATCTCCCAAACCCCATCTCTCCCCAAAGAGGTTGGGTATATTTTCAAAAACCCCAATATGAGTAAATGCGACGAGGGCAGAGGGCAGACACACCCCTTGACACGAAGAAAACGTACATACCTTGTATGTTTTCAGCAAACAACACTGTGACAATGGGGGAAGCATAGCGTTAATAATTATTTTTCCTGTCATGTCGGTTTCTAAGAATTCTGGAAGGGAGATAGCTTTTTGCTTATTGACTCCTTCGGCTGAAACAAATTTCAATAATGTGTCTTTAACTCACTCCCTATAATAATTTGGAATGATCTAATTTCGTATTATTTTTTCAATTGTTGTAGACAAAGGTTTTTTCATTATGTTATATAACGGGTACTCACGATTAACGTTTTTTGATTGCCGATATTTGGAACCAGTTGCATGGCTCGTGGTCACGGCGAACCGAGTGAGTGAGTTGAGAACATAATGTATAAATTTCGCGATAATATTAGTTTAAAATATAAAGTTTTAATTCTATTGAACACTATAGGTTTCTTAGTAGAGAAAAAAAGTAAAAACAAAAGCGCGTGTCATCAAATTTAAGTGACAGTTTAAAGAGTAATTAGTCTTCAGTACAGTTGGAGCATGACGATATAAACGATTATGGGTTTATTAATTTTCTTTATACAGGCAATGTTATGATGTTGTTTGGATTTTTAATCTAAGGCTAACATATTCTAGTAGAATTTTTGACGCGGAATGCTAACAATGCAAGGAAAAATAAGCACCACAATGTACCAAGAGAATAAATTGCAAAGAGATCGTAATCTCTGCTGAGTCATAATTACTTGCTGGTCATGCTAACTCTGCTACAATTTCCTTATATTTTTCTTTATTTCCATAATTAGACCATATTGTTTATCATTTGGCAAATTACTAACAAATGTTAAGCGATCTCTATCTAGTCTTGGATCATTGACAAAAAAACAGATCAAGGGTTTACGAAGTGCTATAGCTTAGTTTACGAGACATAGCGTTAATTAAGTAGTACACATAGGAATTAATTATATTTAGTAATTAAATAATACAATAGAGCAGTTTAAAAGACCTTTGTCTCGAGATTTGATGCAAAATTAAAATATGTACGGATGCTGCTAAAAAGGAAGTAGTTGCAGGTATTTAAGTAGTAAATACGGAAAAGGAGTAAATACTATGTCAGTTAGAATAACTCTTAAAAGGTCAAAACCTTTCATTTAAATATAACATACATTTACAAGGATGAATTATTAAAATATTTAAAGTGTTTAATGAGGATAATGTACATGTATATATAAATGGGTACGTGATAGACCTAGAAATCAATGTACGGCCGAAACCCTTCAATCCAGAATCCAAAAATGTTCCTTATACAGCGTACGTGAGCACTAAGAAAAGAATTTTTAAAATTTAATTCCTAACGGGGTAAAATATGGGTTGAAAGTGTATAATATAATTATATTTTTAAAGCTACTTGAATATTAAACTTCACAGTGATAATTATATAATTGTCATTAGCATCAAAATGGGTAAGTTGTGTGCGCCACCAGAGTAATAAAACTCCAGTTTCCGAGTCTCAAATTATTAATACATTTATACTAAACATCCAAAATTTTATATTGTACTACCAACTCGCCCCTGCTTCGCTCGGGTAATCCAGTTTATATTTCCTTACCTTTTTTCTTTCATACATGCATCCAGTCATTAACTATTTGTAAAACTATTAGAAACATCTATTCCGTATGACGAGTGAATTACTATATTGAATTTAACTATTTAATTTCTCGCCCTATTTACAATAGAAACTTAACTTATTATGCACCAAAACCTTCCTCAGGAATCACTCTACCTGTTGTTGAAAACTGAGAAAATCCGTCCAGTACTTTTTGAGTTTATCACGAACAGACGGACGCGACGGGGGACTTTTATAATATCTAAATATACAGGAAAATGACAATTATGTAGATGAACACAATATACTTACCGATTGTAATCATACCGCCAACGGCTTCAAACAGCAAAAAGATATCAGATTGGAACTCATTATTAGTGTGTTTTAAAAACAAATTTCCGCCAATTGTTCCCAGCTGTAAACACGTACATAGATATAATACATAGATAGATTTTAAAGGAGAACTATAGTTCGACCGGGGAGGTACCACCGCCGCCCTCATAATTTGCCGTAAAATATTACTTGTGTTTCGGTTGGAGAGGTGCGGTTGCTGGCTACACTTTGAATGGTGACCATCTTAGTCCTCAAAAGTAGCAACGCATCTACGTTCAAACTCAGATAGGATTTCAGTCATGTCTGTGATTGGATTGTATGCGAATACTTACCATCCGGTAATTTGCATGCTCGTTTGCTACTCTTGTCACATAAAAAAAACAATAGAAGTAATGCTAAGTTTAATAAGCTAAGACCCAACCGTCGGCTAAACTTAAAATCCAGGCATCTTAATCCTCAGGCGTACTAACGCTTCTACGCACGAGGTCCGATAGAACTTCAGTACTGATTAAGGGTGTTTGTGGACGTCCTTAGGCTGCAGCGACAACTTAACAACAGCGACTTCATGCTCCATGCTTTACTTGTGTTTCGATTGAAGAGGTGCGGTTGCCGGCTATACTTAAGCGAGGCCACCATCTTAGTCCTTAGGAGTAGCAACGTGTGTACGTTCGAGCTCGGATGCGATTTCAGTCGTTTTTGAGGTTGGAAGTGGTTGGCTATGGGCTGCGACTACTTAACATCAAGTGGTTTGCATGCTCCTTTACTACTTTTTTCATATAAAAAATGCTCTTTTGCTACTCTTCACCAATAAAAAAAATATATTTTTGCTCGTTTTTTAGTATTTGCAATAGCCTTATCGTTTGTAAGGTTGTACCGCATTGAATTTTGGTAGGGAAAAGGCTTTATTTCTTAGGGACTTAAGGATTTCTTAAGTGAGCCTTTAGGAATATCAATGCACTTATCGCATTTAGAAAGGACTCCAATCGTATTTAGGGTTGATTACAAAGTGTTTTGAAGTAACTCTAATCTCAAAATCGAAGCTTAAAAAAAGTCTGCTACTTTCAGAAACTATAAATGTCTAGAAAATTTGAGCTTTCCAGTATTATCCAGACCTAAGCTTTAAGCGGTCACAAATACACGAAAGCCTTAGAAAAGTTGGGCATTAGCTTGTTTATTAAGGTCGTCTGGGCGAAGGTACATCGTTCCCCCAGATTACCACAAATATTACTAGCAGTTGCAAAATATTATTATAAACATTATGAGTTGTTCCAAATATTAAGATAAATTATTTATAATTATAAGTAGTTACGTAATATATTTATTTCATAATATATATTTATTTTATATTAGTTAAAGATTCATTTTTACGTTTCTAACGTCTACTATTACTATAACTGTTTATATAATATATATTTTTAAAGATGGGAGAACTATACTTCGATAGGGAAGTACCACCGCTTCCCTCATAATCCGCCGTAAAGGATTACTTGTGTTACGGTCGGAGAGGTGCGGTTGCCGGCTACACTTTGAAGCGAGGCGTACGTCTAACTCCTCACGAGTAGCAACGTATCTATCTACGTTCGAGCTCAGATAGGATTTTAGTCGTGTTTGTTGTTGTACGTGGATGTCTATGGGCTGCGACCACTATCATATAAAAAATAACAAAAATATCGAGTATTTCCAACATATTAATTTTTTAAATATATTTGTCATTTACAGACAGCGATCAGTTACAGTTTTATTATATATTTAGAATAGAAGATATAGATAAAGTTATTCATATTATTAATTAATTATTGTTTTTAAGGATCGCCAACTGAAAGTACACAGCACTAAAAATTATACAAAAAAGGGAAAAGAAAACATCAGGAGCTTTTCCACTTATAGGCAACCACAACTAACAATTAATTGCCGTGAGAAACTTACATTTCGTACGGGGATATGTGCTACTAAATCCATGTGATCATAAAATTCTTTCAAGTAGGAAAAATCTTCATTTCCTTGCGACATCCTTAGAAATATATCCATCATTTCGGTGAGTGGCATACCAGCACCAAGGATTAGATTAACATCAATTTGGAAACTTTTTATATCATGTACATTGTTTATGTCTATGAGGTTCATTGGATACTGTGTTATGTGGTACACTCCTGAAAGCAATTATTTGATAGATGTATTATTCCCTACTTATTTTAATTAAAACAAAGTTTTTATTTCTGTCTTTAAGAAGGGATACTCTCTTTTTAGTAAAATTAAATTTAATTCATTTTCATTGTTTCGTCATTAGTATCATCATTCTAAAACAATTTGTTTTCAGGTTATGATATTATCGGATACACATTATTGGAGGCAACCATCTTAGTCCTCAAGAGTAGGAACGCTTCCGCGTCCATCTTTAACTAGAACTTCTGTTCTATTTGAGATTGGACGTGGTTGTCCTTGGGCTGCAATGATCACTTAACATAAGGTGGCCTGCATGACCGTACTTACTCTTTTAATATATAAAAAAAACTTTCTAACAATTATAACATAAACATAAATACATATTTTCGGAAAAGAGAGTAGGCAGATTATGACAAATTATGAACTTAGCTTTAATTGAATATTTTTTTTAAATATTATTTTTGAGTCACTACTTTTCGATTGTAGTCAGTTAATTGTATGAAAACAGTTTTAAAGTACTCTTACTAAAACTATATTTACTAATTGTTAAAAAATATTTTTTAAACCAAGAAGATTCTTTGCAAATCTCTTAATAACCGTCATTAAACTACCATTATAAAAAATGATAAATTAAACTTTCTCTGCCTTTATACATGTACCCACATGTGCGGTTTTTATCTCAAATCCTAAATATAATAAAATAAGATTATTACATATGTATATAAACAAATAACATTGTTATAAGCTCTAACTTTGATTGTAACTTTGTTTAATGGAATTAGCAGTTTCCAGAATTGATTTGAATAAACAGACAAAAACAAAAGTAATTTCGCATCTTAATATTATACTTTGCTAACTTATTTAGGCATAGTTTTTTATTTTCTTCAATTATTTATAGAAAATTTTACTTAACACAAACCTGAACTTACCCTGTCCAGTATTTCCAGCGATAAGTCTATAATTGCCATTTGCCATAGCTTTGAAAACCTCATCTAAAGTGAAAACTTTGTACCATTTGTAAACTTCACTTTCCACGACAACCATTTTATTCTCAGGATTTTCTATAATGCACCACTTTTCATCAAGTATTTTGTTTAAATTATTATCAGCTTTGTGTTTGTTACCTTTGTGTAGACACCTCTTACTACATTCGATTCCACAAGGTTTCCATTTTTCTAAATCTTCTATGTCAGTTAGTTTCCGTAGAATACCGTCGTTAGCGTCTTTAGCAAAGCTTTTGAAGGCATCTGATATGGGTCTGTAACCCGTACATCGGCAAATATTGCTAGCGAAGGAATTTTCTATCTGTTTTGACGTCAGTTCTTTATTATTTGATTCGTAGAGACTGTAAATAGATAATAATATTAAATATAATATCTTTATTTAAAATTACAAACATTACAAAGACATTTTATATAGTTAAGTTAGCTAAATGTTTATATTTGTATTGCTAGAATCTGTAGAATTGCTAGAATTGCTAGAAGGTGTATCTAGGCTCCATATGATATAAATATTTAATTTTTATTTAAATCAGTAAAGTTTTTAATTATATTTATATTATGATTGAGGACACAAATTGGATCTGTGACATCATATAATTATTAATATATGTATATCGGTAGCACCACTATCTTTTTGTGGAGATGGTAGAAGGCGATAAAAAGAATAAATCTAGAAGATTGATAAAATAATTTACCTGTAACTAGTAAAGTAATAAAAGAGAAAACTAGAATTGTTTAGAAGATTATAAGATGGTTAAACGGATCGGCCTATTATATCTGACTAGAGACCCGGCTAAGTTTCGTCCGGGTAATAGACTTTATATTTACTTAAATTTTTTTCATACATGCATCCAGACATTACCTAGTTGCAAAAACTAACAATTAGAAACATCTTTTTCGACCGACGACTGAATTACTATATTGAATTTAAATATTTCTCGCCCATTTACAAGCAAAAAACTTAACTTATTATGCACCAAAACCTTCCTCAGCAATCACTCTATCCGTTGTTGAAAACTGTGAGAAAATCCGTTTAATACTTTTTGATTTTCTCGCGAAGAGTCACGTGACGGGGGACTTTGTTTATAATATTTAGGGATAAGATTAGGGAAGGATTATTTATTTTATTTATTTATTTTTTTATTTATTTAACAAAATCCACAGCTCTTTAAAAAAAAAACAACAAATCTTATAATTTAACAAACAGCCAATAATGGACTTACATTTTAAAATGTTGATAAATTAAATTACGCCAAGGAAACAAACCAAAAATGTTAAATTAAATGGATAGATTCGTCGTGCGAAATATGTATAAGTGTGTATGTGCATGTTATGTGTGTATAAGTGTGTGTGTGTGCACGTGTATATATTTATATGTATTTATAATGTATAAAATACACTTACCAATACATACTCATAACCCAACCGGGAGTACAATATCCACACTGGGTGCCATTGAACTTTGCTAGTCTCTTCTGGATATCATGGTAACCCATGGTTCGATTACCTATGCCTTCCACAGTTATCACCTCCCAGCCGTGACAAGATAGCACGGATACCAGACACTGAAATTTATCATCTATAACGATATTTATATTAAAAAGTAATGATAGCTTCATAGTTAACATTGATTGCAGCGCTCATATATCGAGTCAGGATTACGGAAGGCGGCACTAAACTGGAGCTCTTTTCTCTAAACTGTAGATGTGCCGACAATTCACAAATATTGTATTTTTAGCATCAGTCCAGCGTTCACGAATACACAGACGCAATGTACGCCTTCAGTTTTGCAGCGCCGACGTAAACAAAGTACTTTGTACGTATTTACAAATTTATACTATATATACTATATTACATAATTTACTTTGAGATTTGTACGTATAACAAGTGTGTACAATCGGCAGGGAAAGTGTTAAGATTTCGGCCTTACACACGGGGCTAGAATCTGAAACATGCAGCTCTTATTTTTTAAATTATGTCGTCTATATGTTTTATCATTAGACTAATATATAAAGAAACAGAAACGATTGTTACAAATCGGTGCAGCAGTTGTCCCTCCTGGTCGTATCAATTGCTTTCCATCAAGAAGCCCTTGACTGTTCGCTAGAAATATTAATTAATAGACACGAGATAATTGATTTATTTATGTTTTTGGTGACAAGAGTAACAACCGAGCATGCACACCACCTGATGTTAAGTAGTCACAGCCCATAGACATCCACGGACAACCACAAACACGGCCGAAATCCTATCTGAGCTTAAATGTAGATGAGTTGCTACTTCTGAGGACTAAGATGTTCACCTCGCTTCAAAGTGTTGCCGGCAACCGCACCTCTCCAACCGAAACACAAGTAATGTTTTACAGCGGTTTATGAGGGCGGCGATGGCACCTCCCCGGTCGAACTATAGTTCTCCCATCTCTCAAAATCGTTACTAGAAATGGATACAGCGGTGGTCGAAGCCTGCAGATACTTTGTAATTACTATTACCACGTGATAATGACTTACAGAATTCACTGCAATTGTCTTCACTTCGTTAGTCGGTGGTTGGGGAGCTCTAACGGCGACCACACAAGCGCCGCAGCCTCCCTCGTGACACATCGCTTTGGTACCTCGGAGGTCGGCTACCGTCCTTATATATTCGTTTAGCGATACATCCGGCCCGAAACGACCGTCCACTGAAAATTAGCTTTTTTTTTGTATGTGAGAAGAGTAACAAATAAGCATGCAAGCCATCTGATGTTAAACAGTCGCAGCCTATAGACATCCACGCGCAATCAAAACACGATCGAAATCCTATCTGAGCTTGAACGTAGACACGTTGCTACTCCTGAGGACTAAAGTGATCGCCTCGCTTCAAAGTGTGGCCGGCAACCGCACCTCTCCAACCGAAACACAAGTAATCCTTTACGGCGGATTATGAGGGTGGTGGTGGTACCTCCCCCATCGCATAGTTCTCCAACCTTTAGAGACATAGCGGTACTCATAAATTTTGCTAAATACTTTCACATTTTGCAATGCACATTTGCTCTAGTGCAGACGATATAACGATTAATTATAAATCTGTTGTACCTACTTTTTTTTGGTAATTAATTAAATTCGTATTTAGTTAACTTCATATTTCATAATTAATAATTAAATTATAATTGCGCATAATTTACACATTATATTTAAGTTCTATAACTATTATGTTGTAATATTATAAGATTTTGTTAAGTTATTCAAATCTATTTTTAAATATGCAAATTACAAGAAGGACTAGTAATGTTTTTCACTAATCATAGCGGACTTTATACACTTTGATTTATAACTATCCGTTTCAATTACTCACGATTCATGTTTTTTTATTACCAATGTGTCAATCTTGACATGGCTCCAACTATTATTCAAAATTATTATACAAAAAAATCATACATACCTTTATAATCTTTGCCGTTTATTTTGAAATTAATAGACATTGTACTGAATTAAATTACTTTTCAGTTTTCCAGATGGCTTCAATTCTCCATTTTTGATTGCTAAGAGCAAAAGATTTCTGAAGTCTCAATAAAATCTTAAGAAAATAGGTAGATTTACACTTTAGTTATAGATTTTTTTATTTTAACAT
>DWON01000551.1:0-31741 GCA_018251015.1 Phocides pigmalion okeechobee
CATTATTGGAGGCAACCATCTTAGTCCTCAAGAGTAGGAACGCTTCCGCGTCCATCCTTAAATAGAACTTCTGTTCTGAGTTATCGAGCTTCATAGATAAGGTTTATCGTTTAGAAACCTACAAACCTGAGAATTCTTCATAGAACTCCTAAAGTTATGTCAAGTCTATCTATCAGAATTTGGTCAGAGCACTGGAATATGGCTTAACCCTTCTCAACAGTGAGACTTTACGTAGTACGTTAAGAGAAAGAAAGAGAAGTGGATATTTTCTCTTCATATTAAAAGAAATTGGTTGAATTCTTCGGAGCTATTTGTTGAAGTTCATTATTGATTTCATTGGCGATTAAGTATTTATACGTTTCACGCTTATTGGATTAAATGTTTCGTGAAAAGTGCAGTTACTTGTACTTTATAAAAACAAGGTGTTGGGCCACATACGGGAGGGGTTCCGTATCGTATGATGTTAAACAACATATTGAAATTAATTTTCATTGAATAAAATAATGCAACCAAATATACGCTTTTCGTTGCATTATTTTTTCTGAAATGTTAACATCCTATTTCAAAAGTTAAGATAAGGCTTAGATTATAACACTACAATTGTAACATCTTCAATTTTAAAAATAGCTTTAAGTTTTTTTTGCCATCTTGCATGATTTCACTAATAAAACTATAGATGTAGATGACAATGGCGGCAATGTACACAATGCCACGACGAGTCTATGTATATTTTATAAATATACAACATAATTATGATGAAAATGAAATGAACAAACTGCGTTGGAAAGCTAATGCCCTGATGTAACGAGCTGTACGCCACAGCGTCTAGAATTGTTAATCAATCAACTAATGATGATTAGTCAATTGATTAGCAATTATTAAATTAGCACACGCTATAAGATAGTTTTCGTCCAATGTTAAGGAAATATCTATGTTTTTTTTTATGTGAGAAGAGTAGCAAATGAGCATTTAAACCACCTGATGATAAGTAGTCGCAGCCCATAGACATCCATGTACAATCGCAAACACGACTGAAATCCTATCTGAACTCGAACATATGTAGATGCGTTGCTACTTCTGAGGACTAAGATGGTCGCCTCGCAACCGCATCTCTCCAATACATATGTAGGCATCATGAAATTATAACGATTATTTTTTGCCATTTTGTTACGGAGCTCTAAAGGTAAAGGTTAGTACGGCCGGTAAGTAGGATATCGCAAGGAGAAATCTGTGAAAGATGAAAGACAACGATGGCTGGTTATTATTCAGATTTCTGTGTCTGAACCAGTTGGAGGGATTCAGTTAGGCACCAGGACGCACCGGCTCATATTATGTGAGAAGTGTAGCAAACGAGCATGCAAACCACCCGATGTTAAGTATTCGCAGCCCACACATATACATATATGTATATAGACACATTCAATCACAAAAACGACTAAAGTCCTATCTAAGCTCAAACGTAGATACGTATCTTCTCCTGAAGACTAAGATGGTCTCCTGGCTTCAAAGGGTAGATAGTATATGAGGCGAACATCTCTCCTCATAACTTAGAAAGTTCTGTCTTTTGAAAGTTTACATGATTGTTGATAATAATGACCCACTGCTTAATATGTCCACTGAAGATTTATCACTAGTGGTCTACTATCCAACTCTGGATCACACCCGAAGTTGATTAATGTGAATGTTATCAACCTCAAAAAAGAAACATGTTGCTAAAGGCGAAAAGTAGGATATTGTCCGGTGAAATCCGAAAATGAAGTCGCTGGCTGGACCAGTTCAAACAGGTTACGAGTGAAACAAGCTTCAAATCAATCATTTCACTTTTCCAGGCGTCTATACATAATTAAATCGTTAGTCTTTCTGTAGGACCGACATAGCAGCCAGAAAAACATTGATAACATTAGTCAAAGTCTTAAAGTCTAATTGGTAAACAATTTGATCATTGACTAATACTATTACTGTAATGGGTGCAGCCCTTTTATGCCCCACAGGAATCTCTTTTTATAATTGAGGGCAATGGTCTAGTACGAAAGTTATTTAATATAAAATTGTAATGATTGAACGCGTTAAGAATTTTTGCTTAAAAAATCTTGAATCTACGTAAATTTGTATCTGTGTATTATTTTATCAAGTTTGCAAGATACAAGAAGTATAGTGCTTCTTCGTACTTACTTCGAGATTTCAAGGGAACTGTGCCCGACTAAAGTGAAGGTTATTTTTCCGATTTGGGTTTGGTTCTTATTTGAAGACCATTTCGCTCCTATCCTAAGAACAGTGGATGTCAGTAATACCTTACAATTAGGCGCTTGGTTACTGCTATGTTCATTTTTATTTCAATCCGTTAATATTTCCTACGAATAAAATAAGCGGGGTTACAAAAAGTCGTAAAGGTTAGCATAGCGGTCACCACACCGGTCAGACGTTCGGAGGATTTCGGGATTACTTTATAAAAACAAGTTGCATGGAGGGCATATGATTTTAAATGATCGCTGAATCCAATGGACATCCACATCCAATATCAAACTTATCTTATAATATACTAAGATTATGATTACTAAGGGTAAAGGTTCAGAGGAATTAGACAGTCGCCCAGCTTGTAAGCGTACACGACAATCATACCTTGTCAACCGAAACGCGAGAACTACGTCTTGGCAGATTATGAGGGCGCCGGTAACCAACAAATACGATTTTGAATTTGGCTAATTGATTACTCGTCTTTTTGTGTGATCATGCAACACACACGTTTCTTATATTTTTTAAATAGAATTGTTACAAAGCTTTTTAGCACAAATATGGGTTTTAAATATTTATTGTGTAACGTTAATTTTGTATTATTGAAGTTCCAAGAAGGTCTTGGAACATAGAAAAAATGGAATGTGTAAAGGAATCGGGCACTCGGCCGAAATGTTATGTTTGTTTTGTGTATCCAGTGAACCGATGACTTATAACTAAAATTAGACTTTGTTTGTGTATATATACCTACTCAAATTTAAACCCAATTTTATTCGATTCTGTGTGTGTGTTTATGAAAAGATAACAATGTGCCAGGCGTATACGTACGTATGTTCACCGTAAAATAATTAAATAATATCTAGTAAGAAATTTGCACATATTATGTAAATTTGTGCAATTAAATTGACTGCTTAAAATGTTACAAATAATATAATCGACTGGTTTTGTTTCCATGGAATTATTTAAAGAATTTATAAAATTTATGGTTTTTAACCGTATAGGTAGAACGCTTAGCTGGTAGGTATTTAGATGGTATTAGCTATACCAGAGTTGAATAAACTACATCTTCGGACGTCAGAAATTGAAACTTGATGGTCCAACGAATTATCATAGCTAAGTAAATACATTGTAAAGAAATCTTGGCGGTAATACTTGTAATGTTGCATTGGTTTGCATATGTCTGACAACGCTTTTGGGCCTCCGACGAGGTTTGACGATAGTTTATGCTTGATATGATGACTTATGCCGACTGCTTAACATGATCACTGAAGCACATAAAAGTGCACGAAATTTGGCGGTAGCCGTCATCTATCCAATCAATATCCGAACGCGCCCGTAGTTTCTTAACTTCGTCATCTTTTACTAAATCTACGTGCATATAAACCTGTGCCAAAAATATCAGTAATTTTAGGTGTGTGAAGTCTTTACACTTACTTGGGTTTTGACTGTAGTGGCCTTAATCCTATCAATATATGAGAACTCTAAATGTTTGATTAATGAAGAATTATCAAGCTTTACGGTAAATTTAAACTTAACAAATACGTACAAAGTACAAAGAACTTTAGAGTTTTAGAAAACGTAATTGGAAAGTTCTATCAAAGAATAAAATACCGTATTTGTTAACAATTAAAGTTTGGCACATAAGATAACGATTATATTCGTTTAAAAATAATGGTTATGTGCGAATCACGAATGCATGCATGCACGTTTGGCGCCACGTCGATCATATGTTAACAAGCCAGCCGCTTGATTAAGTTTTATGGCGCCATAAATTAATCAGCTAAGTGGCACGACAGGCAGATTTGCGATCTGTGCAAATGATCTCAATGATTCGACAACATATTTTCAAAAGTTTAGTTTGCAACTCTTAAATAAATTATATATTTGCATTTCCTATATTCGCTAAAATAGGTAGTTACAGTTCATAAGATAAGTTTTTTATTACAAAGGTAGCATACGAACGTACAGACCAACTGACGACAAGTGATCACTGCAGCCCATGGATATTAAGATCTAACTTCTAATAGGGCATAAGGCCCATTTAAAGTCGTATATAGATGTGTCGTTATTCGGTATGAGTATTATGCCTCCGTTACAAGTATACTCGGTGGCAACATCTCTTCAGCCGAAATACAAAATTGCATTACAATTGATTATGACGGTAACGGTGGTACTTCCACGAACGAACGAATCTGTCAACTATCCGACATATATTGCATTAAATTATCAATGCAATAAAATTTAACATTTTACAATAAATCTATTTCCTAAGATTTAGATCAGATTATTATTATTAATAATACGAATATTATTATCGTATAGATTAATAAAATCATGGTTAATTATTATACCAATTTCCATTTAACAGTTAAGAAATTTCAGGAGGAAGATTTTTAATAAAGCTGGAAAGGAAAGTTTTAATGGCGTCCGTTTATTTATACGAATGTTCCTATCAAACGCAACTTAACTCGAAAGTTGATGCAAAAGTTATTTTGAAAGTGTTATTGCTTCAATAAAAGAGCATTTTTATATCAATTCAATTTTCTCGTGAACACCTTATCTGCGATTATACTGCGATCTACGAACGTTATAACTGGATATCTTTTGAAATGGGAAATAAACAGGAGTATGAAATTGACTCTGAATAATTTTCTAGCATAAGAGTTTACAATAGTAAGTGTTATATGATTTATGTTGTTTTATATTATATTGTAGTATTCTTTCAAAATGACATTTCAGCATACCTTTAAGCATTTAACGTATACTTTATTTTCGGTATTGGATAACTGTTTTGAAAAGATATGCAAAAATAAATTTTAGAACGTGGAGGCTAGATTTCAGTTTTAATAACATTATAGTCGTATACTGTGATCGAAGTATGCATAGTTCCACACTTTGTTAAGATCAAAAATGACCGACAACGTTAAGCAACTTCGGGTGAGATCATACTTGGATGGGTGATCACTAGTGGCAAATTTTAAGCTTACTTCTGGGATTTCCAGGACACTAAGCAGTCCATCCCGGTTTTGTCAATTGAGGGTGATTGTTGGAGGCGAATTGAAAACATCTGCTATATGGTCCGCTTATTCTACATACGCATTGGAGCAACGTCGTGGAGTATGATCCAGGCTTCTCTTAAGTTATTTAAGGCCGTTAAGAGTGTCTTGTATCCAGTTGTGGTACAGTAGGGCAGAAGTAGATGTTGGTTTTATTCAGTTATTTTCGAGGCACCGTCCAATGTTGACATCATTTGCAACCTTTCTACGCCATTTCTTCGTTTTCTTTTGCATTTCATTCGATTTCGCGCGCTCGATATTAGTCTTACTATAGACTGAGGAACTCATAAAAATGTCACATTAAATTAATATTATTTTATATTTACTTACTTATACCTAGTATTTAAATCTAAATCCTAGTTTTTAAATCCAAAAATGTTCAGCATCATCTGTTGAACATTTTTGGATTTAAAAACAGAGTTTTTGCAGAGTCATCTAATTAAATTATTATAAAGAAAAATATCGAAAGGTAACCTGTAACACGCGAGAGTTCATCAAATTAATATCATTGATACGTTCTTCATAATATTCTGGTTAGTCTATTAGACTAAAGTAGTCTAGTAAAGTAGCCACAATTTTAAGCCCGAAACACTTAATTTATAAAAAGAACCCGCCTAAAGTAAAGGATTAATTATAATGATGTCAGTCAATACGTACCTATCATCGCCATTTTTATAAAATAAAAGAATCTTTTAACTGCATTCCTGAAGTCGTTGGTATAATATTGTTTCGTTGAACTTATTTGGGCCGAAATTTATTTTTTAAAACTTGTTTCATTTTGGGTGAATGACATAATTTGAATATGTTGAATATCTAAAACTCAGGTAAGGGTCAATTTAATTTGCGTATACTACATTTTTCTTTATTTAGGCGTTACCAAATGTGATATTTAGTTATTTGAATGAGATTTAGGACGTAAGTAGGTACATACATGTATATATTAATAAGATATATTTACCAAGTTTACCATAATTTACTTATATCGATCCTTCTAAACCAAAAGTTACCACACATTTGATATCACTAAAACAATTTGACAGAGCAACATTATAAAACGAAAATAAATCTTCCCAGAAATCCTCAAAAGCAAACCCTGTTTTATTAATTTGTATTATAAATATCCGCGCGAAAATAGTTAATAGGACATAGAATTAGTACAGAAAATTAGTATATTCTTTATTTTTTTATTAATGTATTATATTGTCAAATATGGTACACTAATATTGAAAAATATTTTTTATAGAACGTTATCGGAACAATAATCTTTACAAAAAAAAATGCCAGTGTACTGCACTCCGTTTTATCGGAGCTAGTTATGACAATCTCCTATTTTCAAGATTTTTAGAAGCAGTAAACTTGTCTCAGATAAAGAAGCCATACGCTCCAAATATTACGTTACGTTTGTTGCCATGTAACTATTTTATTTCTTATCAATTACAAGTAGAACAGGAGTAAAGTGATAACAGGTGAGTAATAATTACTAACGACTATGAATAAGTTGTAAAAACCAATTTAAGATGTACCCTTTAATCCAATACAAAAGCGGTTTTTTGTTGCTATGAAGCAGAATTACAATCGTCGAAGAGCCCTTTAAGGAAATTGATTACTCATGTAATGGAAATCGCAAAGAAAAATACAGATCAACTAATGTTGAGCGGTCACTTTTGCCAATGGACAACCAAGAGACCTACAGGAAGTCGATAAAGGAATGCTTCAAAAACTGAGTCTTTATTATCAGTCCCTTTAAATCAGAACCAAGCACAAAAGAAAGAGTTGTAGATGGTAAGTTTTCTATATAATATGCTTATGTATAACACAAAGTTTGAAGGAATATAAAGAAAACATGTGGGATGATGGGACATTTATTTTTTTCTGAAGAATAAAAAGTTTTACACACATGTGTTAAGCACAGATGTGACTAACGAGTACAGTAGGTATGTTGCATTCAAACGGTTGAAACATCACCCTTTTTAGCTTTATTTTTTTATTACAAACTTTACAGAAAACATAAACAGATATGTGATCAATGATCTCAAATTAAGATATCGTAAAATAAGTATTTTGAGGATATTTAGTCCAGTGACTAAATGTTCACAATGACATACATAACTTAATACTAACAAATAAAGTTTTTTTCCACCAAAGTTAAATATAATCGTAGTTACGATAAATACATTAATTATTTACATTGCACATCTACACTGTACTTTCCCTTTTCAGTTAATTTTTATTTTGGTTTGTCATATTTTGTAAGATTAGTTTATTTAGGTACTGCTCCTTTTTCTCTTTTTTATCTTGTTTTGCGCTTTTAATGTAGTAAACAGTGGAAACTTCACTGATCATATTATTCTTAAGTATTATGTTAACTGTATTATGTAATCGTTTGTTTTCTAAATAAATTAATAAATAATAGTGAATACCCAATAAACTTCAAAGTACACAATTTATGTGTATGTTCTATATAACATATTATTTGCGTATGTGCGAGAGTGTATGCGTGTGTCGTTTAGATGTATGTAAGTGCATATACCTACATCTGTTTATATATATTTATACTATAAGTTAGTGATCCAACCCAAGTTAAAGTAAGTTTACACTTAACGTTTAATGTCACAGAAAGTTTCTGTACGCTTATGGAACTTCTATGCGTGCTGCGGTTGCGTCTAACATAACTGTTAAATGTTGATATAAAGAGTGGTGGGCTGGCTTCCGCGCAATCACTCTCGATCGGGCACTGCGCACGCGCACCCGTTCTTGTTTTATGACGTTTGATCATTAACAAAGTGTGCAGTTCTAATTAGTGCATTCATATAAACATGTAAGTATTAAGTCAGTCATTGACTCTACTCAAGTTAAGGTTTCGCTGTGATTTGTGACGGAGAAATCTGAGTGTTTGGCGCTGGCTAGACGTTCGCAAGTTGTAGTTTTAGTAAACAATGTTTTCTTGTTTTACATTGTAACTATGTCCTATGGCTTCAATTGGATTGTCTTTAATAACAAACATTGGTGAAACAATAGCTTTTTATATTGAGATAATGAATACAATCGGTATATTTCTAATATTTTTATTGATTGGTAGTTTTAAATGTTTGATAATTATAAAAACAATGAAGCTATGTCATTTGTAATTCGTCTCACTTTGAGAATTTAATAAGTAATCACGTATATATGTTACAATGACTATCAGTATGAGGTATGCTATGCCGTTTTAAAAATATCTATGAGTTGTTCTATAGATATTTGTGTCACAGACATTTAAATTAACTAACTTGTTTGCTTTTGACAAATATGTTCGTTCCAAGCTTAAGCCGGTTCAACTTATAAAATGTTTATAGCTCGTGAGATCATTATAATATAAATATTACGATGATGATGACTAAAATCATCATAAACGTAAATAATCAATGAAATATTATTCGAAATTGCTTCCGGGCTTCCATCCGCTCACACGAGCACTGCATTTCACTAAGTATTTACATTTAGGTTCACGTAGTATAAGTAGGTTACTCTTCAAATCTTGTGCAATTTCTAAGTGCACAAATAGATGAAAGAGAAATAAGTAATCGCCAGATAAATTAACGACTTAAGGGTTCCGAACCATCGAATTCAATATAATTTAATAAAATCTGTTTATAACTTTAGTAGTTACGAGTGGACATACGAATTGTCATACATAGAAATATACATACGATGCATTCATACTTACAGAATCCCTGCAATTATTTTAGTAAAATGTTGTTCGTCTGTTACTTTGTTTGTGTGTGTGTTCTTTAACACTAAAGTTGTTGTAACTTTTATTTCGTATTGTTGTACAGTTTTAGAAAGTGTTTAAGGTTATATTTTGCGAACAAACCCGCATGCCGCTAGTCGTACATAGGTTAAATAAATAACTCATTTTTTAGGCTTTACTGTAGTAATATTTAAAATATGAATACACCAATGCCAATACTATGATAACTACGCATTCCATGAAATATCGTAAAATCTCATGACATATCCATTGTATTCAGATGTTAACCAACGTATTTTATCAGGCGATCATAATTCATAGCATCAATTTAAAATAACTATACGGATGCGGGTATATTATGAGCAAAATTCAAATTACTTAATCATACATACATACAATAATTATAGTGCATAGTATTTTAATACTATTATAAGCCATAAAAGCAATACAATATATAGAATATCAACAGCAGTTAATTTCTATGAAACTATACGGAGAGAAAAATATTAGAGGTCATTATTTTGTTTTCTTTTTTTCTGCCATTCAAAACGAATACTAGTACGAAAGAATTAGAAATAGAAACGTTTGGAAGCGTTTGCCACAAGTCTTTGATGGGTGTTATGTGAGAAGAGTAGCAAACGAGCATGCAAACAACCTGATGTTAAGTGGTCGCAACCCGTAGATATCTACGTACAACCACCAACACGACCGAAATCCTAGCTGTGCTCGGACGTACATACGTTGCTACTCCTGAGGACTAAGATGGTCGCCCCGCTTCTGAGTGTAGCCGGCAACCTCTCCAACCGAAACGCAAATAATGTTTTTCGGCGGATTATGAGGAGGTACCTCCCCGGTCGAACTATAGTTCTCCCACCTCTACAATATGCTACTCTTGTAGTAAATAATCGTATTTTATGAACTATAACTAGTTAAGAACTGTTATAGTACTCCCACCTTTAAAAAAGTGTTGGAGATGTACCACCATTGTCTTCATAATCGTCGTAAAGAGAGAGAGCCGTGGAGAGACCTGGTTTTTGGCTACATTTTAAAGCTACCTTCGCCATTTTAGTATTCAGGAGTAACAATGCATCTATCTACGCTCTCAGATACGACTTAAAACCAAGTCCAGGCAGTATGTAAACAATTACGGGCTGCAACAACCACATAACATTAGATAGACTGCGTGCTTGTTTCTTGCTCTTTTCATAGATGAAAAATGTTTTCTTCACGTCAATTAAGTCGTACGACGGATTTCTTTTTATTTTGCCAATGGAAAATACAAACAGCATCATACTAAAGAGTAACCAGCTGCTATTAAATAATAACTTGAATGAAATTATTATTATGCACACCAAAAATAAAAAGTCGTACGTAATTTCCATTATGGTGGTGTTACTGTTTTAGAACTAAAATGGAATGTTACCTATTAGATTAATTTACATACCCTTCAAACTAGAATACATCAATTTGAACCGCTGTTATAAAAAAAAAAATGTTGTGGTTATGTAACTGCATTGGATAAATATCTAAGAGTATAGCCAAAGATTTGTTAAGGGGGAAGGGAGATGCAGGTTAAATTGTTAAAAATTTGCAATGCATAACTAATTTTCTCCAACTTTTATGTAAAAAGGCAAAATTCTAAACACCTATCTCAGTCAACTAAATTAGACACACAATTATGAAGTATGAAAGTTGCTTTATTGTCAATTTACTAGTATTCCTCGGTTTTCTTTCTTTTGACTGTGCTAAAGTGGTGTCTGAATCCTGTAAACTTCTTTGGCTCGTACATACGCCCATGTTAGTACCGCAATCGTATCAAAGAGTTCTGCCATCTTAAATGCCTTTTTAAATACGTTTTACGCGTTTTTTATGTCTCTGTGCGCAATAACTGCCTCTATTTTGTAGAATAATAATTAAGTAGAACTGGAATAAAGATGATTAAGATGACCAGCTATAATTTATATCGATTGCATGGATGAGTTTTATGGCATTATAATCGTTCACTTGGCCACATATTTATCGAGTACCATACGGTGATTATAACGTTATTTTCATTTCTTTTTCAGTTCTCAAAGCGGGAGCGAGTCATCTTTCAAAATGCGGGTGTTATTATGTGGTGAGTTTTAAACGTTAAATTTAATTGAATCGTGAAAAGCGAAGAAAATGTTATTTGAAACTCTTTATTTACTGGTAAAAATAATTCGGCAATACAAGTATCGTAAAATAATATGTTTTTATTCAAATGTTTTTCGAAGAAATTGTGAATTACTTGATAGTTTTTTTTATTATTTTATTAAAGTACCAAATGAGCGTGCAGGTCACCTGATGTTAAGTCTCTGCAGCTTATGAATATCCATGTCCAACCTGAAACAAGAACAAAATCCTGACGTGATGATTAGATGCGTTGCTACTCCTAGAAAACTGAGACGTCTCGCTTACAAGTTTAGCCGACAACCGCAATTTTAAACTGAAACACGAGAACTGCTTTTCGACGGATTATGAAGGCGTTGGTGGTATCTCCCACGTTAAACTGCTGCTCTACCAACTTGATATAGAATTGATTTATAATAAAATACATGAATTACTTTTTGTATGTACTTTTTGGATATCATCGTCATAATTATCTTTTTAAAAACTTCATTGAGCACTGAGCATTGAACACTTGACATAATGTAAGTTTGTATATTCGTTAGCATTTTATGCTTAAACAATTTTTTTCTTATTTTATACTCTAAGTAAGATAAAAATTACTTAATTCTTTATCTGGTAATGTGCATTCGAATTTTTGTGTAGGTAATTCGGATGATTCCAAAAAAAACTTTACTTTTAGTAGAAAAAATCTTAGCAACTCGGTAAGCTTGCATCGCATGTCAGGCAGGACACTTCTGCATAGTGATTTATGGTTGATTTGAATTTTAACTTGTTTATTTACATCCGTTGGCGTATTGCATCGCCTGACGAGCCATTGTCGGTATCCTACGTGAGAATAATGAAAATGTCAGTATTTCACGTCGCATTCAACTTTGATGAAGAAAGATTGAGTGCCTCATAATGTTTTTACAGCTTATCGTTATTATAAGAAATCGAATCTGGTATAAGATCTTCTTTTCTACATTAACTTATCTTCATGCATGTAATATGGCGGTAGAGTGTACTATCGTCACAAGCATTTTTAGCGTGAAGAAATTGTTGTTTTTTGAAAGAAGGTCATGATACTCGTACCAATGTAGCGTACTAGGCTTTAGAAGTAACAACGTATCTGTGACCAACATCTGTTTTATGTTTCAATTGGATTTCTGTCTCAAACTCCTTCGACACAGACATCCATACATTGGATTCATAGATTGGATCCATAAATATGGATTCCTGTCTGAAACTCCTTTGACATAGAAATCCTTGATTGGATCCTCAGATATAAAATCGTGTCTCTAAGTCCTTTGACACAGAAATCTGTAGATTGGACCCATAGATATGGATTTCTGTTTTAAACTCCTTTGACAAATCCGTAGATTAGAACCATAGATTGAATCTTTAGACGTGGACTTCTGTCTCAAACTCCTTTGTAAAGGTAATGGTAATACCGGTAATGTTCGCTTATTAGGATTGCTTTTTCGGTTGCTATTTTTATTTTATTTTTTTATTAGAGGAGTGCAGACAGAAATAAGTATTTTGTAAAAATATTGCTTTATTTTTCAATGCTTAATTTCCAAATACTATAGCGTGATAATGAATAACCTGTTATGAGGCCAGAGATATATTTTAGGTAGTTTAATTGTTAGTTTCCGCATTTATACAAACGAGTTAAAAACGTTGTTTTTAGATATAAAATAGTAAATACAATAATCCTTAAAATAAATATTATATTTCTGTTATGAAATTTTGTTCATACGAACATAATCGTACTAAACAAAAAGTCGATAAACCAAGGAAGTGCTAATTATCCAACTGTATACTTCGCGTGCCAGTGAAAATATTTTGTAACACCCGCTTCCTAAAAGCCGTAGTTTCATGCATAACTATTAATTTATGCTACCTTCTTGTACAAGATTATATTTAGATAGCAATACTTATTATCAACTCAAATTATATTTTTCCCACTGTTGGTTAGCGTCTCTTCACAGACGTGTTAGGCAATGTTAGAATAATAGTGATAAAAATACAAAAAATACGTGTATAACTTCAGAAGAATATTTATACTACTGCTTAAAACCATCTTCTTTAAATAATATTATTTAACATTTAATTACATATTATTTTCCACGTACCACGATGTGCTATTAGAGTTCTTGAAAATGAAACGAGTGGACAGAGAATCTTATGTCCAACTGTCAACATGTTCCAAATATAATTTGCCGGATACACATTATAGGAGGCGACCATCTTAGTTCTCAAGAGTAGGAACGCATCCGTGTCCATCCTTAAATAGAACTTCTGGTCTATTTGAGATATTTAATACAGCCCGTTCCTTACTCTTTATATAATTTGAATTACCTATTTTATTTTCATAATCCAACAGGCTATAGCCTAACACAATGGCCAAGTGTAAATTAGTAGACATTACGCCCGTTTCAAAACTTTATGGAGAACTCTCAAGCTTGCTAGTCTTATTATGATATTGTGTTTCACTGTTATAGTAAGTGATAATTAAAGTCTAATGGACATAGGTTATAAAATCAGGGATTATTGTCAGGAATTTGAAACCCGAAACCACCATCTGAGCGACCCCACTAGCTGTCGCTGTATAAATAGGCTGAATGCGGTTCTGCCCGTAGGTAATTTTTTATTTCAATAAAATTAAATTTTATCTGGGATTTCTAAATGACCATTTATTTATATTGTTTATATGCTTGTACGTTTTGTTTTCTGCTTATTCTTATATTCAGAAATAACTGAACTTTTTTGTGGTGCCAAGCAAATATAACAGCATAGTTTATATTACAAACTAAGTTTTACTAAAACTATAAAAAAATCTAAAATCTGCTTTTTTATACTTTTAAACTGTCAACATACCTCAAAAAGTAAACTTTGCCTTCAATGTGATATATAATTATACATTTACTTTCTATTTTTTTATATTTGAAAAAAAATGTTAACAACCTGTATAAGGAAAATACAACAAGAGAAATTGCAAGAATGGGAATTGCATTAGAGTTATAATTTTGTTATATGGCTGGGCAGCTAGATTATTTTCCCAGGCGGTATGCGCTAGATTGCTGCAGGTTGTACGGTCAGCAAAGTAATTTCTATTAATTTATTAAAAGCCTATAATGCAGAAAAATATTACAAATGCTTCAGAATGTACAGGTACCAAAGAAATTATAATTTATTTAATCGCCTGACCAAAGTATACGAACATTTTATGTGTTTATTTAATGTATATTTTAAAGCCTAGTAAAATAATTATTTCGTAATAAAAACACTTTCTAACTGCCACATATGAATCGGAAGAATAACGACCATATATAAAAACCACCCACTCCATAAATTGACCTGATACCGAGCTTGACTTAATTACCCGGCTGGTCAGATATGTAAAAATTAAATCAGGTTCTGTCCTAGATATGGGTGTTTGTGTACTTATCATGGTACCCACGTTCTAGGGAATTCTAGTGTGAACCTATGAGTGTAGACAGTGGTATATCGATCACTTCGGCGCGCGAATGGAGCAAGCGTTTTACTACCATGCTGCGTAGGCATGGACTACTTGTAGATCGTTTGGGTTAGGATTTTATTGCAATTAATTTCACAATTTGTTTTATAACTATTTTTGCTGTCGGTACTTTGAGAGTACAATAGCTAGGGTCAGTGCAGTGCGTTCACCGCTTGGTTGTGCCTTACTCGAGCAAGACTGTTTTATTGTGCGGAAATACTAGCTTTAATTTGCTTAGCAATTATTAGCTTTATTCGTTATGTTAATGAGTAAGTTACAGCTTACTTCATGTTAATTATTCTGTAAAAGAAGACTGCTTATAAGAACTAAGGACGTGTGTGTAGATACAAGTGAAAAATAACCTTACGCAAAAGATTTTATAAGATTATACTTGTTTATATTTTGTAGTCGACTTTTAAAAGTAAAATATTTACAAAATGTGTTTGTACGATATTCTATACGTAATAAAAGTATGGTTTCTATATCATATAAACCCTTTTTTTTCGATTTTTATAATTGTATTAGATTTTTTGGAATGGCGATTTCAATAGGATTTTCTATCAAAAATAGATGATTTTACAGACGTGTGACTGTTTCTATCCCGAAAATTCTGTTGTGACGTTAAATATAAGATCCCGGGTACGGAATGCAAGCGAGGATCTTTGTCAACTGAAACTCAAATATGTTTCAATAATGATGAATAGTAAATTTGCATCAGAAAAATTCAAGTTGAAATGTAATATTTTATATGTAATTTAATATTTTTGTAGTAATGCAGTAAAGCTTTTAGTAGTATTAACTAACTTTAATTAAAACAGTGACAATTAAAAAAAAAGTCAAAATTACAGATTAAATTTTGCCTCCTTGTGTCAATGTCAAAAGCCTTTTTCGTTTTTTTTATCTCACAATAACTACGTTCAAAGCATCTATTTGCAAGCATCAATGTTTGTCGTGGAAGTGTGCGAAAGCGATCCCTCGGCTCTGCCCCGGTGTGGAGCGGTGGAACACCCGTCAGGTTTTTAGTCGGTTGGAGTTTTTTTTCATGTGAGAAGAGTAGCAACCGACCATGCAAACCAGCTGATGTTAAGTAGTCACAGCCCATAGACATCCACGTACGTCTACAAACACGGCTGAAATCCTAACTGAGCTCGAACGTTAGCGTTGTTATTCCTCAGGACTAAGATGGACACCTCGCTTCAAAGTGTAGCCGGCAACCGCACCTCTCCAACCGAAACATAAACAATAATTTACCGCGGATTATGAGTCCGACATGACCTTCCGTCGGCCTCGTGGCGGAAGGTATCCGTTCTGGCTTTTGCTGACATAAATAAAAAACATGAATAATATTTAGGTAGGCCCCGTAAAGACAATGCAATATGTTTATTTAATAGTACGTACATAAGTAAATATTGTTAAAATACACAGCACGGCAAGGTGACAACGTTTAAGTCGAACATATTACAACACTATTCACGGTTATTTCTGAGTGTCTACAAGTGTGTGCTATGAAGTTATAAATGATAGAATGTTTTGTCTATTGCGCAAGGAAACTCTATTTATTACTTGAATTTTAGTCTGTTTAGACCCTTTTTCGCCCATTGAGAGTCGTGTCGAACTGTAACAGTTTAAAATAGGTCAGGAATTCTATTTGAGAACAATATATTTTATGTAAGAAGAGTGGCATATCGTAATAGAAAGAATACTATATTTTTGTCTATGGCGCAATAAACCTCTATTTAGTCCATGGTTTCAAGACTTATTAGACACTTTTTTGCCCTTTGGGTTCGTTAACTTTCAAAATAATCTTATATATGATAGGAATCATACCGGAGAAAAAATCTTATGTAAGAAGAGTAGTAAACGAATATGCGGGTCATTGATGTTAAGTAATCGCTGCAGTCCATGTACTTGTACAAACAACCTCTATGTGAGCTCGTACTTACGAGTAGATCTTTGGCGAAGCAAATGTTCTTAGTCTAATTCTGTTCTTGTTCAAAATTGTTCGTATATTAGAAATAGATGTTGCTATGCACTATTATTGTAAAGCCGAAGTCTGTGTGACTGTAGCGTCGGTACCTTGGATTCACATGCCGTTTAAGGTCTAATTGCTTCCGTCAAATCGTTGTGTACTATTTAAAGATATTTCACACTAACGATCATATGTTTAAATAAATGTTTGAAAAGCTTTCGAAGAATTTTATTTATATTTATTGTGCAAAAATATATTATGAAAATGAATTAAAAAACTCACAATACGAATCCATTGAAATTAACTTTTGCCTCATTTTAAATAGCGTCGGAATTTTTTTTTAATTTTTTTTTTTCATTAAATACTTTTTCTTCATATAAATTCCTGATTTTTGGCCACTCAGTACTTCTCAATATTTTTTATTTCTATCTTGGGTCCGCAAGTTGCAATAATTTGAAGCGGTTTTAAGTCGCTAGTGTCAATTCCATAACAAATAGTCACGGTTAGAGCGTCCAACGGTAACGTCGGCGCCGACAATGCACGATGCATTTGAATTAAGGCTGGCTGCACCGTCAATGTGGCCCTTTCGAAATTTAAAAAGTTCATACAAGAATATGAACTATCTGAGTGGCCAGTATTAAAGGTAATCTTTATTACAATTACGAAATTTTAAATTTAAAATTATGCATAGAATTATGAATAGCGTTCTTTATATGTATCTTTCAACCGTCTTGTTCGACAAATCTGTAAAACGGTTTTCAAAAATATGAATAAACTACCAAGACAAAGTTAAATCAAATGTAAACGTTTGCTAACCCAATTAACACGCTTTTTATTGTTGAGACTTATAGTTTATTGTTTTATTTTTAGCTATATACATTTAAGACAAAAATTACAATTACTCTGCGAAATGCCTGTTGGAGTCGATCAAGCTTATCCTAAGATTGATCCGAGAGAAGACAGTCAACTTAAAAAATGTATATGTGTTGGTACAAATAACCAAAAGCGTTAAAAAACATACAGATAACCATGAAAGCATTTGATTTGAAACAGTAAATTACTGGTATAAATGCTGTTACGGTGCAAGTGGTCACGGTTGGAGCGCCCAACGGTAACGTCAATGTAGCAGCGCATGCTGTATACGAATTAGGGTTGTCTGCTATGTTAAGATGGCTAGTAAGGACAATTAAGTAAAAGCTATCCTAAGAGTTTCTGTAATATTTTTAAGTCGACGTATTTTGAAAATATTTTATGAAATGCGTGATATAGAAGGAAGTATGTCACAAACTAAAGATCTAAATAAACAAAAATTAGAACAAAAATTGGACCCTGGTCGAAGACCTGTCCAATACTTACGTGTAATGGGGTTTTTATCATCCTTCGGTTATATTTATTGAGTGATCTATTTAATCAATTATTATTAGTTTCTCTATTAACTTATACAAACACAAACGCAAACACATAAACATACTCAAACACAAACATAAACACAAACACAAATATGCTTTATTATACACCAAGAAAGAAAATACATACTTTATATTACTTTAATATCCCAAATATTTTTATTATAGTGTTCTTGAATTTATTTGGATTGAAATTTATTGGGTTTAAAAATCTTTATGGTACATAATACCTACTAAAAACCAAATTTCATATGCTAGTCGGCTAGTGGAAACATGGATGGGATGTAAAAGCAAACAGAGTATCGCGTTTGTAAAATTATTGAGATCTTTTTAAAAAACTGACGTTAGAGTTCATAGCGTTAGCAGACATCTTGGATTGGCTATATTGACTTTAAAGGAGATATATGTGTGTACATATATGTCAAAACAGACCTAATTATAAAATGACATATGGACCAGTATGCGTTTGGTGTAAAAACGCATTCATTTCATACATTCTAAGCTCCACAAATAGAATTGTAGAACAATAATAATAACAATTAATATTTTAATTATCTACTTATGTAGTTGTTTACCTCGCAGACAGGAACCCGTTCTATTGTAAAAGCAAATCCTATTATAAATACAAATGTTAAGACATAAAGTAAGTTATTATATTTGTTACAAACGATTTTTTTTAAGTTTAGCATTTCAGAAGTGTAAATGAACGTGCAAGCTACTTTATATTCAACCTCAGATAGGACTTAATCATATTCCCGAGGAACCTTTAATAGGTAACCGAGGTCTTTTTCTTTACCGCCTTTTTAATTTTTATATAATACTGGCGACTTTGAATTCTATCTTCAGTTTTTATAATAGGTATGTTTGTTTTGCATTATACACATATCTTATGACATTTTACACGATATTTTCACTTCTAGTCGTATTGGCAGTTAAACAGTATGTAAGTATCATGTATTCTCCATAACAGTATACTAGAGACACAAATAATATAAAGAAACAAGTCTTATTTGATGTGATTAGTAGATAAATTTTCATTCTAGAGGACTAAGATGATTTCCTTATATGGAAGTGAGACGGCAACCACACCTTTCCAGCGATGTGTAAGAATTAGTTCACGTTCACCTATGAAGCTATCTTTAATTTACTGGAGAAACACTAAACAAGCGGAGAATACACCTTAAAACACTTAAGATAAGAAGATACGATCCTGCGAGAGCTTTTATCTGAGGTTGTATCATTAATTTCAATCTTGGAAAATATATAACGAATCGAATTTGTAAAGCAAATATTTTGATCTAAAGAATAGCGAATAAATTACCCTAGCGTGTGTATCTGCTATCTCACTCTGAAATTATTACTTTCTACCTGGTGAAATTACCCATAAATATACGTTAGAAAATGCTTTGTGTTTTTCTGTCCCCGCAACATCGTCTAACCTAGAATTTAAGTATACAGTATCCGTTATCTTTATGTTGCCATATTTTAAGACGTTTTAACATTTATTTTATGTTTAAATATCGAATTGTTCAAAATACGAATTTAAGAATTTTTTAAAATACCAGCCATGTATTTTTTACTGTATATTTAATCATGAAACACATTTGAATACTTATTTATGAATGAATGTTGCCATAAAGTATAATATTATAGTCCCGATTTACATAAAGTATTACTCCGTTTGTTGTATATGTTCTGAAAGGTAATTACATTAGTTGTATTATTAGGTACAGTGGTAGTACAGTTGGGCTTTCGTAGATGGGGGGAGGGGAGCCTGGAGTTATATTAAGACGAATGTAATCACGTTCGTGATAATACCTGCTTGCTTGAGAGAGACCCAGAATGAGAGGAGACCCTGCATAGCAATAATTGAGCAAGATCTGGCTCTTATATTCCAAACCTGAAGTAATAATCACGTAAGTTGCATTACTTGATACAGTTATGTGGATAAATGCAAGTATACCGCTACATGAACACGACCTACTTAGCCGCCTGTCTTTTCTCGAGAACCTGTCCCATCGATATCGTGACACAGATTAACTTGATCCTATCTCGTTTATACACAAGGACATTACCTTGTTTTGAACGTAGATAGCACATCTTTACGACCTTTGGAACTCGTTGACATGCATAGCATTTTTATAGACAGTTGTATCATAGTAAAATAAAATTCCAACAGATCCAAGGTATTTTAAACATTATTAAATTAAAATTTAAAGTGGCGGGTCTTTTTTATGCCTATAGCAGCAATTTAGCGTTGCTATGTTCTCATTTTAAGGATAACGCAAAGCACAATTCTTAGGCACTTGTTATTATATTAGGCATTTATTCTTATATTAGGTACGCGTTTTCAATCCTTAGTAATGTAGTGAGAGAGAATTTAACTTGGATTCTTGTTTTACATTGAGTTGGGTTAGAGATATTTATGGGTTTCAGTGTCTACTCCATATCAGGCGGGCTGCATGTTCCGATAGTTGAGTTGAGGCCACTGGATATTAAATAGGTACTTTGGTTCATATACATTCATATATAATGTCGATGTCGGTGGCCGACATATTTTTTCAATGCGTAGATGGCCACGGCTTCATGATACACTTGTCTGAAGCCGTTTAGTCAATATAATTTAAGACGGAATTGATAATTAATATCTATTGCTGTTTCACGATCTAACTCAACTTGTTGTTAATTTCAATACGAAGTGATTACCATAACAAATAAATTATCAATGCCAAGTGCCACGCGTGGGTTTATTACTGTTTCGAGACAATGGTTAACGGTTTGGCTAGGTCAAGTCCATTTGAAACTGCAAGTTATTGTCTGGGAACGTGGTCATAAGCGAAGAAGCCTCACTTTTTTAAACCTCCGCCGTATGAAGAGTGATTTACCATTTTAATTAAGCATTTTATATTTGATGGCTTTCTTACCTATGACTACAGGAAATCTGTTCAGCTATGTTCAGATCACCAGCCGTTGTGTAATTATAAAGGGAATTTGGGTAACTTCTACTGTTCATATCGATTTAAAATTGAGTATCTGAGTATAATAACATGATAGTTGATCTGGTGTTGTGACGTCAATTGGAGGTTTTTGTTGAAGTTACAAATTTTCATTCATGTTTATCATATTATCAAGAACTGTACGAATATAAACAAGCTTTTTAGTAATATCATGCCATCGTTTTGTATTTGTGAGAACCTACTTACCTACTTTCTTCAGTGAGCGTTCGACAAAAAGTAATAAAAAGTATAAGTGTGGAGTATTTATCTTATACTTTATTTAAATATCTTATGGTCTCGCAATTTTCTTTTTCTTAACGCTTGACTAATTTTGATGACACCTTTTTATGAACTTATGTTACTATCTAGATGTTATTAATTAATAGTAAGAATTGGTCCCAATAGTTTGCACCGTTTTCATGATACCCTTTTTTATGTTCTGCCCAATATTTTTAAATACTTTTTGAATTCCTCTCATTAAGAATAAAATAATTAGAATATTTCTGTCTCCTAGTAATTTCCAATGCATGACTCAATGATTTTTCAATCAATAAATATCGATTTTTAATAAACAAAGCAATGAATAATAAGTATAAATATCTTTACACATAAGAAATATGTATTTAAGGAGGATTAATAATTAAATTCATCTTTGTGTATCAGTAAAGTTCAGAAAATATGGGTGTAGACAAGACTTACTTATATAAATATAAGCTAAAATACTGTAATCAAAATGACTTAAAATGTAAATATGTGTTCTATTTATCAACCTTTTATTATTAATTTTACCACATTCAAAGTCATTTCCCTTAATTAGACGAAGGTCTATAAATTTAACAATATAATTAGAGACATAGGAGAAAATGAAACATAATAAGGTGTGGAATAAATATTAATACTAATGATTATTTTCATTGTTCCAGTGGTTTTGGTAGCAGTGGGCCTTACAAATGCGAGATGGCTGCGACGCGGCCGCTCTGGCCAGCCCAAAGAAACAAGTTTCGTTGGCGAGGCTACAAATGAATTGTCAACAGCAATAATGCAGGTAAATAAAGAAGTATAGTAATCACATACAATTCTGCTTTTCGGATAAAGAAAGTTTGGTGGTTTAGTAACGTTTTCCAGAACTTGATCCAGCTTATCTGACAAGGTCTAGGAAAAAATAATATATCGTGATAAATTTAAATTTTGAGCTGGACATCCTTTTTATATTAACACAATTTTTGATATATTTAAATGTTGTTATATAGCTTACTATATGAAGCTCTAAATTGACATCTATAGCTGCGTTTTATACACCAATATAGTTGTAATAGTTATTGTAGTTTTGCTACGAAAAAGGAATTTTGCTGCCGATTGTTGGATTTAAAATTTTTGGTAATCAACTCATATTCCATCAAACACAAAACTTTGTAAGACCATTCGATTTCGATACGGGTTATAAAGGTAAACAATATTCATTTCTTGATGAAAAATATATTATTTCAGGGGTACATAGATGATAACAAGAACATCGCATTCTCACCACTTGGCTATTCTGCTATCCTCGCTATACTGGCTGAAGGAGCTACTGGCGAAACCAGGGAACAACTCGCTACAGCTTTACATTTGCCAAACGATCCAGCTCTGACAAGAAAAACGTTTAGATACATCATGGAAAGGCTTAAATTCAGAAACGAATACAAACTAAATCAACCAGAATTGAAAAACTACTTCTACATTTACAAGAATTACACAATTAATGATGATTACAAGAAAGTGTTGGAAGACTATTATTTGACTGATGTTAGGTCCGTTGAAAGGTATACGGAAAAAATTGCAGACGGCGATCTTAACGACGAAGATAAGACAGATAACAAAAAGGTGGAAGAAATTTCAGTGCAAATGCCGCCTAAAGAAACAGAAGAGAAACTTATTTCTTTCGCTGTTGAAGATAAACCAGAAAAAGTGGATGTTTCGAAAATTGAATACAAGCCCGCGAAAAACATTAAAGAAAAAATTAAGTTGGTCAAGACGTACCCCAAAAAAGAAGAATTTGGTGACGAGGAGGAAACAATGGTTGCCGTCGAAGCAAGAAATCATGCTAGGAGTCTCAAAGTGTTGCAAGATAAAAACGATATCACTTCAAGCATTTCTGTAAACAGCGTAGGAAAGAAATCTAGCAAAAGTAAGTTTTTAGTATTGTTATAATTATTTGTTTATTTTTAATTCTCATTTCAAATTTAAATTTATTGATTTGCTAATATTTTTTCACATGTAGTTGTCGCTAAAAGAAAGTAATAATGTTTTTAAAGGAGAAAAAATCATTAAATAAGAAATAAAATGATTATTTTAGAAAATGGAAAGTAATATGCTAATCTTAAACTTAAATTATTTTTAACCGTGAAATGTTGTACGATAGGCGAACAGGTAGATAGTTACGAAACTAAATAATCATATTTAATACTTGAGTAATAAAGTTTTTTAGCTATATAAATAGTATGCAGGTTACTAAAATAACATTGTTAATCATGATAATATCGGATAATTCTTTAATAAATAATACAATTAATATTATTAATAAGAAACTTTCTACGACTTACTCTGATTAACTTGCAATACGATAGGCGATCAGTAAGATACTTACACAAATCAAGAAATCATTTTTAATACTTATAAAGTTTTTTAGCTATATAAATAATATTAATAGTATCCAAGTTAATAAAATAACATTGTTAATCATGATAATGTCGCATAATTTCTGAATAAATTATACCAATCCGATAATTCCTGAATAAATTATTATATTATTAATAAGAAACTATCTATTATTTGCTCTCAGTAACATAACACTTTATATTCTTTCAGCTACCAGCCCTCTGATGCTGCTTTTCAATGGCATGTACTTCCGCGGATCCTGGAAGAAACCTTTCGACACGGTCGAACCCGGTGTTTTCTACAAATCCAACACAGAGAAGAAACAAGTGCCCATGATGAAGACTCGCGGTACCTACAAGACTGCGCTTCTCCCAGACCTAGATAGTGAGGCGATTCTTCTTCCATATGATGTAAGTTTGTTAGGTTTCTTATTATATAACTTGAATTGTATATATTGCATAGTATATATTGAAAGGTTAGGTAATATGTATGAGAAGGTAATATGTATTCGTTGCTGGCTAACATAGATATAACATATATATCGCTCTCATCATACTTTTTAGAAGTAGCAACGCATATGTAGTAAACATTAAATAACACTCTACTTGTGTTATGCAATTGTTCGCATATGTTCACGGTCAGCCGACATCATAGCAGAGACCAAGACTCTGCCAAGCCAATGTGCTCATGCAGTATTTTGTTCATTATGCATTTTTATATTTTATTATTATTATTATATGATAAAATGAATGTAAATCTATTTAAGCGAAACTTAGGTTTAAACCTACATACCCTAATGAAGAGATAATAATAATAAAACCTGTCATAAATGCGTGTTTCTACTTCCAGGGAGGCAGGTACGCGCTCTTAGTAATCACTCCTAGGTCACGAGATGGCCTAACCCGTCTTATTGCCGACTTGCCTGCTGCTCCCATTTCTGAGATTCAAGAAAGTCTGCGTGATGAAGAATTGGATGTTTCCATCCCTACTTATTATGTCGAGACCACCACTAAACCTGTGGCAGCGTTGGCTAAAGTGAGTAAACGTTTGAAACCTTCTATTTGAGTTGTCATCTCGAGGATACAATTAAAAATAAAATATTCTTATTCCATTAAAAAAAAATGTAGAATAATATTCCAAGATGAAATTATTCTTCTATGTCAAACGCAAATATTTAATTCAAAGAACATATTAAATCTGAAGGATAACTGCAATTAATTCATCTTAAACACGTTCTTATCGGCATTTAGATCGTGGAAATTTTTGAATAATTATTTTCAAGGGTATTTGTTTCTCGAGGAAAATCTACTATTTATAACATTATGTAGTTTTGATGGATAAGAGTAATAACATCTTGTAGTTTGAGATAACGAATAAGAAGGAATATTCATATTTTTGTATTACTTTCTCAACAAAAAAATGTGAATCAAGTTACATAAAACATGACAGATTGCCAAATATGCGTTTTAGGCATAACAGTCATGGTTGATTGATGCTATATTAAATAATAATAATTAAGAATAATAAAAAACAAACAATTTATTACTCATAAGAAACATTTTCCCAAGTTAAATAATTTTGACTAGAATGCTACAGATGTACATTAGCTCCAGAAATTACTTCAAAATATGTTAGATTACACAACCGTTTACTATGTTAAAAAAGTATGATTCTAATCCTAAAAAAAATTCGCAATGTTTTTTTAGTAATTTTTGTGTACTTTTCAGTTCGGTGTAAGCAGTATCTTTGGACGTGAAGCTGAGCTATCGGGCGTGTCAACGAAGGAAGGACTCTTTGTGCAGGAGCTGGTTCAAAATGTGGTAGTACGAGTGGACAATGCTGGTGCTACAACCTCTCTTATTGAAGGTTTGTGAATCATAGATAAATTAAGCGCTTTCTGCGATCGTACTTCTCTTTCGATTGAACTCTCTAAAATTACAAGCACGCAAAAGAAAAACCCAGAATTCAACTTATTATGAGATTAGTGATAGTTGGGACAAATTAGAGTATTGCTTTCTACCATTATATTTATATGTCTACTAGAAAGTCATTAGGACTTTAGCATGGACCCTTAATCTATATTATGAATGTCCAATAAGTGAAGCTATTGAAATAGAACGAATGGAAATTATCATTCCAAAATATTTATAATTTTATATTTACCACCATAAAAAAATATATAATTACTGTGTAATTTGCTCAACTATACAATATTTATAGCATATAATATTTTACACCTTTAGATAGATTCTAGTACTTAAAATCAAATTTACTTTTTCAGCTTCCAACGGAGTAGTGGAATCTCTAAAAAATCTGCCTCTCTACGAAACAAAAATTCCACGTCGCTTCGCAGTGGAGCACCCCTTTTTATTCTTCATTGTGGACAGATTGGATAACCTTGTTGTTGTTGCTGGTAAGGTCACTGACCCCCAGCCGCCGTCAGACAACTAAATGCATACATTATTTAAGTAACATAGGATTTTAAATCCCGCAGAAATGTTCCATTTTTATCATCTCGAAATGCAGATATCAACTTTGAGTTCTTGATTTCGTACAAGTGATGTTAAATGTTAATTAGAACAGAATTTCGAATTCAACTTCATTTGTTTAAACCCACCATTACTTTTATTTAAACCGCAGCTAAATGTTTACATGTATGACTTTAGTTGTTACTTTACTTTTCCTGTAATGACGTTGTTACAGACTCCAATTAATTACCCAGAAGCATTTGATAACGAAAAAGTACACAGCGTAGGTTAAGTTGCCTAGTCTTAAGTTTATTATTTATTTTTGTGGTCATTGTGATATGTTTAAGAATAAATTATTTATTTTCATACAATACAATATAGTTTCATTTATTCTAATCCAGACTAAGACCTACACTTACTTTGATAGTATATTCCGTAATTCCTGAACTAAAATACTTACTTAGGTAGAACCTAGAATTAATAGTGGAATGTAATCAGCAATACGTCCATTCTAGAAACTGTTTAACCATCCTTTATATATCTGGAACTTATATTATGATGATTTTTTTTTCATTTATTATATTGTAATTTATGGAATGGAATTCTAAAACATTAAAAGTAGTTTAAGAAGGTTGTGAAAGCCAAATTTAAATAGAATATGCGCTTGCTATAATAATTATTTACCCATTTTTATGTATCTGACCTATTCATCTATTCATTTAAATTAAAGCAAGAAATAATAAATGAATATGCGTCGAGTGTTCAGGTAAATGGTTTTTTAGTGGGATACACACAGTAGTCCAAAATAAACGTGCCAATTCATCTTCATTAAACCACGAAGTATTCAATTTATTAAATATACAACAAATTTAATTTTGTTACATTATACCTTCAAAGTTTAGTGTTTATTACGATTACATACATTAATTGTTTACTAACCCGAATTGCAGGTAGTTAGAAAACATTAGCACAACTACGCATTTAGTCAACACATTTACGTTAACGGTCGCGCTGGTCGTGATCTGTCGTGTGCTTCTAGTTTAACTTATTTTAAATATTGTTAATAATGAATATTGATAAAGAAAATGTAAATAGAATACATACGAAGTCTAAAATACCTCTACCTTTAGATCCCCTGCCAGCGATATCAGGGCATTTGTTTAAAAAGAGAAGAAGCAGTGAATCAGAGCATAGGCATCCTCTAAAAACTATTAACAATCAACAAGCAAATGTAACTGGATCAGCGGGACCCAGCAGGAAGACTAAAAGAGTGTTAAATACTGCAATACATCCACTGAAGCTTGACACACGTCATGTAACTCAAAGACAAAGAAGTGAAGATTTAGACTGGGATTATAATGTATTTAAAGACAAGTCTGAGCAAGAAAATAGCATTATCTTAATAAGTGATGATGAAGATAATATAGAGAATAACAAAAGAGAAATTAAATATTTTGCTGATAAAAATACAGGAATATACCTTGGTGAATCAAAGAGAGTTGCAACGCCAGTTCTTAATTCACTAGAACATAGTAAGATTAAAAATATTAAGAGAAGTCTCAAAAGACCTCACAGTCGAGAACTACAAGGAATTTCTTCTGTGCCTAAGCAAGATAAAAAAGAGGATGAAAAACATAGGCGGCGTTTGAATTTTAACGAACGTTTGCATGAAAGACTCCAATCGCCTGATGTTTGTAAGTATTTTTGTAATACATTATTTGATGTTAAATTTTAACTGAGGTAAGAAAAACAGAATAAGGGTTCTTCCATCTGAATTCGATTACTTATGCGTTGACATTTGAGGCCTGAAGTTGAAATATCTGTTAGTATCTATATGTTACTTATATTACTACCCTTTAAATACTCTACACTATAATACACTGTGGATAAGCCTCTTTAATGACGTCACACTAAGAGACCGTGAGAGATTGTGACGTCATTGCATATTTTTAGCACCAGCAAACTTCGTACTTAGAAATATAAACACTTTTATGATTGTGTGCAGTAACAAAATTATGAGGTGATTACAATAGTTCATTTTATATACGATCATATGTGGTCATTATATAATGCAACGTTGTAATATTATTATATTTCTGTTAATCTATAATTATCAAAACATCGTATATTACTAATTACTTATGGAACCAAATCACGTAGGTACAACTTTTTTAAGTAAAGACGATTGTGTTCTGTCAAGTTCAAAAATAGATGAATACACACGAGTTTGTGTCCTTCAACTGCGATTAAAAACGGACTTACATAAATTTGTCTAACACTTGACTTGCTCTGCCATTAACGTTTTACTCATGTTAGTCATTAACGTTATTATCAGTCATGGACAGGATACGAAATGTAGGGAACAAGTGATCGTTTCTATCGACTTATGATTTGTGTTTTTGTTTTAGTTAAAAGGTTATACATGACTTGTCTGTCTCGGGACTACATAAGTGACATGTATACGTATCTACTGAGTGCTGAGCACAAGCCGATAGTTCCTCGTATTGCAAGTGTAACGCGCGCCTGCGTCATTAACTGGCTATTAAAAGTCAATGTAAGTAAATACCTGCGTCATCCGGTTTTTTATTACATTATCTTAAATGTATATTTATATTATTAATCACATTGGTATTTTACTAAAGAATTTAACACCAGATGACATTTTCTGATTGTGATTGTGAATAAAAAACAAATGTTGTTTTAAAAGCTTAGATGTTCTACCGCAAAAGGTGTTATAATTGTTTTGTGTTCTATCGTAAATTAAAAGAAATCATCTGATCTTGCGCATATTGTTAAAAGTTATATCCATCAGATCCTATGTTTACTATTAGCCTTTGTATTGTTGTGTTTGTATTGTGTGCAAGAAACGTAATTATATTTTAAATATCTTAATTGACTCGGAGATGTCTGCGTCATTCATGCATATTCAAACAACGCGATAGAATAACCGATTACATCATTTTTCAATACTTCTTTATATACTCCTTGTATACTTTTTCTCAAAAGTTCCGGAATACATTCCGAGTAATACAGGTTCAGTTAAAATTTGACGGTTCTAGGCACTCTAGTAGGATACTTTACTCGTACATTTTATGTACGTCCAAATTCAGAATTTCTTACAAATGCCAATTAAGTAATTTTATAACTAACTCCAAACAAAACAGGATTTCATCGAAAAGCATGTTTCTTGAGAACTACGGCCTCATATGTGCCTTTACAACTTTCCTTAGTAAGAGCTAAGACTGAACATTACTAAATCGTTGCTATAGGAAAAAAGATGGGGCTGTAAGATTGTAAAAGTCGAATTACAATTAATTCTGTCATCTACTTTGAGAACATTCTAGTAAATATAATTGAACATGTATTATAAAAGATATTTTAACAAGAACTGCTGCATAATTTTAGACTTCGAGCTTATTTGTTAAGTTTATTTGGTGTCCGTAACGTTCGCGGCTTTAGGAACATATTATCATTGCTTCGCAAGGTTTCTTGGTAAATAGAAGGAACGACGGAAGAGACTCATTTACTAATAAACATGTATAGTTTGAGTTATACTCAATACGTTAGGAATAATTTGGAATAGGAGGGAATAGGTTATTTCTACGATTACTTCTTTTAACCGTTTTAACTCAATTAAAGACGTAAATCTAGAATATATCTAACTATGAGATGAATGCGACCTTGGCGTGCCAATTAATTATACACAAGATGCATAGATGTATGTATATTTCTAATTAATTTTAGATTCTTGTAAATCACTTTAATAATAATTCTTATAGTTATCAATGCAATTGAAATGTAATTAAAATATTTAGGAATGATTAGTTGTCTTCGTTACAATACTATTAACTGTTATTTTGGTCGACTTTTTATTTTGACTTTAGAAACAGACCGAAAATGTTTAATTATATAAATAAAAAAATTAGATTTATTTTTTCTGTATTAATAAACTAAAAGATCACGTAAATCTTAGGTTTCATTTTCATATTTCTTATATACACCACCATTTTTTTCAACTCCCGCTCTTTTTATATTTTTTTCTTAATTATCTTCTCTATGGTCAGTGTCATAAATCATCATATAATTTTAAGTGGATGTAATTTCTTCAATGAAATGCTTGCATAACATATTTTCAATACTTTATTTATATTCTTATAATAATATTCATGTATTCATACTTATAGCTTAATAATAAATTAAACTATTTTGAAACAAGATTAACAGTATATAAAATGCGTATGAAACTCGTTTTATAAATACTAGAAAACCCAAGCCAGTCTTAAATTTAACAAAAAATAAAGTGTTAAAATTATCACGTTTTAATATACAGCATGATGTAATTCAAGTTTCCTATTTATTAAGAAAGTACACATTCTTGATATTATTTTGAAGTGTGTGTTGTATAGCTTTATTCATATCGGCTTAACACGATGAAGGGTCCGTATTGGATTCCGGCGCAGTCTGACTCCTCAGATCTATGTTCTGGGTGTGATTGTTTTTGTACTCGTCTATACACATGTGACCATGGCTTCCACCATAGATAATCCTAGTATCAGTGTGGAAATAAATTATTAAAGAAGCTATTAATTGAATATGTTCTTCAGTGTAACTTGGTTGAAATAACGAAATGTTCCATATCGGACCATAAGAAATACCGAACGTCAAGGCTTCTCAGTAGAATGATTAAATTGTTAATAATTTCCCCTTTGACGTAGAAACACATTTCGTACAAAACGGTTAATAACCAATTCATAGATATGTTCTTTCAGAGTAACTGTTGATATTTGAAATATTATACTACCATGTCACTATTAACATCTATCTCAATTACAGTTATAGCAATATGAGAAATACGAATAAGATCCCGCCATACATCATTTAGCGCTTTGGATTTGTGAAACTTTTTTATACTAAAAAAGGATATAAGTATTTTTCTCTGGTATAGAGCGCGGTACAAAATCTTAGGTATTTTTACGGAGGACCGTTAGTGTGCAAATGTTAAACTAAAATTCGGATTAAGTTTTCGTCTTTGCCTATTAATTTTTGTGTGGGTCCATGACACCTACGACAATGACCAGTGGATGAAGTTGGTAGATTATTTACGTATCGACAGGGGAAGTACCACTGCTTCTCCCATTCGTAGAGTGAACCCATTCTTATTTTACAGTAGAAAGCTGAGAGAGAGAAGAGCTGGATACCGCGATAAGCAAGGTGGGCATCTTAGTCCATAGTAGCAACACAGCTGTTATGGACTTCAATTGGTACTTCTGTTTTGAACATATCGCATGCTTAATGGAATACTGACTTAACCCAAAAAAGGCGATTTTTGGGAAATCGCAAAAAAAGATATTGCTGTGAGAACATATCCTTGTTGATGTATAAAAGTTAAACTTATGTATCATTGGGATCGTATTAATACGTAATTTCAATTTAATTTGAACGGTAGTCGGTAGTATCTGTATTTATTTTATTTTTTTTATTGTGAAAGAGTAAGAGACGGGCATGCAGGCCACCTGATGGTAAGTGGTCACTGCAGCCCATGGATAACCACGTCCAATCTCAAATAGAACAGAAGTTCTATTTAAGGATGGACGCGG
>DWON01000552.1:0-31741 GCA_018251015.1 Phocides pigmalion okeechobee
ACTAAGATGGTCGCCTGAAATAATGTGTATCCGGCAACCACACCTCCCCAACCGAAACACAATACATGAAGAACATGTTGCTTTACAGCGGGTAAGGTGGCGGTGGTACGGCCCCGGGTAAGCTCTAACGGCTCTACCACCTTTCAATAATAGTAGTTTACTCATACTTGAAAGATGTAGTGAAGTATCGTGTTTTTTATTTGACGTAATTATTTAATTCGTCGAAAGTGGTATTAGAACACATCCTTTGTTAATGCTACGACAAAAAGCAAGATTTTTGTTGTTTTTGTTTTACTACGTAAAGAAAGGTTTTTTACTATATAACGGATACTCACGATTTTTTATTGCCGATGTTAAAGAAAAATACAAATACTTCGGTATTTAGCATATGGCCTAGAGTTTATGGCTATCAAATGTATTGTCTTAGCCAGCAGATTACATTTACAAGTAATAATGGCATTAATAACATGAACGGAATTTCACAAGTATCGTACCTAAATATCTGGCATGTTTTCAGAAACTTGTTCCAAATTGAAAAAGTGCAAAAGGCAAATTTACAACAGATAAAAAATGCATTAATATCAGAAGGCTGTGTAAACATTTCGAGACAGACCAGATGCATTTTTTTCAAGGTTTAGTCTATAAATCTAAATTTTAAAGATAATATATTACAATACAAATACTAGTGAAATATTGACAAACGGATGCCTGTCTTATTATTGGTAAAAATGTTTACAATACAGCACTTAAGTTAAAGAATTTAAACTGTATTAGATGACGCAGTATCTCTCTTTGAAGCTGATTTGTTTGTATATCGTTGCATCCATCTTCTTTCTCTAAATCTTTTAAAGCATTCAGTAGCTTTTAAATGTATTTTGATCGCTTGGGAAATGGTTTGAAGTAACTGAGTATATCGATTTATAGCGACAGTTACTAGCCACTACATTTTGGCGCCTAGATTATGAATAGTGGAACTATAGCTTATAGTATTGACATAGCTCCTTTGTCGCCTTCCTAATCCATCGAAGAGACGCTTGCGTTCCAGCTGGACAGTGGGAACCGACTATGTTTAAAGGCGAGGCGACCTTAGCCTTCAAGGGCAGCAGTACATTTATGTCCGACCTTAAATATAACTTCACTCCTGTACAGGTTGTGTGTTGTTCATCTCACACTCACTATTAAATATATCCCACTTTTCTGTTTTCAGTCTGCCACACCCGTTTGTTTGTATTACAATGCACGTTTAGCTAAATACCGCCATTTTAAATCCAATATGGCTGACAATACAATATGGCGTATTATTATTATCATTGTAACCAATTTAAAGTGCTTAACGGACGACTAATTAAATAACATAAAAAAAGAAAATTATAAAAAATATGCGTTTTATTTCAATCAATCTTTAATTACTTTTCAAAAATGTGTTATATTTAAACCGCAAGATCAGGAAAAGCGGTTAAATAATGCTTTTATTTTAAAACGAATAAAAGTTTTAAAAATCTTTTATTCTTTATTATGCCGTGATAGCAAATATAAGAGAATGAGAATAGTATAAACGAATCAATTTCTATTAAGAGGAAAAATAAGGAAAGTAATGCAGCGTAGCATTGAACAAAACGGCACACGATGCGGACTTTAAGAAATCCAATTAAATTTATAAGTTTCGCTACACTCTAAGCCATATGAAGACGCGTTAAGCTTTTCCAGGAAGACAATGCAACAGAGGCATAGGGATTGCAGTGTCAAACGATTAAACAGAAAATCGATTCAAGTCGTGGTATTGAATCGATTTTTCAAAAAAACGTAACCGAATGTAATTTTAAAGAAGATTGAATTTAATTAGTACGGTCTGTTCCTTTTTATCTTTGGCACAATGAAGTTGTTAGAATTGTTAACTCTTTTTAACTACTTTCGTTCCAGTTACGTGGTTGCAACCTTTGTTATTTCCATTTTTTATCACGAGCGGACATGTGGTTTCTCTTTGCCGTAGTTACTGGACATTTTTATTATTTTTAAAGTGGTATTATTTAATCAAGTATAATATTCTAAAATTATACTGACTAAAAAAGAATACCGAGCTTTATGTTTTTTTCTCCCGATCAACGTTAGACAATAGGCTGCTCAAAACGCATTTACTGATTACGTTGTATCTTTTATAAAATATACACATTTACATATATGTAAATACATAATAATAAAACAAAATATTTCAATTTGAATTTAAAAAAGTAACTTTACAAATACAACTGATTATATTTCTGAATCGATTTTTGGTGTCATCGGATATAAAATCGATTATGTCGAACGGTCTCATTCCTACAGCAATAATGCGAAACGTAATAAGATTGTTCCCGGTAACCGGTAGCAGTTTCTACTCTCCCCGACACCGGCCACTCCATTACCAACTGCTTTCAAATTACACACTGCTGCTATTTTTCAATATTCTTGTTACCAACGAGAGGTGTTACGTTTAGACTTATCGATTAAAATAAAACAAAAACCTAACTACTAAAATTATTTTCAATCGCCGAGTTAATACAAAGAAGACACGACCAATAAGTGTTAATATAAATATTTTTGAACCGTGCTCTTTCGTTTGAGATTCAACAGGGCATATATTTGATTCTGGGTTTTACATCATATAGAGGACGCTATAATGAAATTTATCTGATTTTAAAAAGCCTATAACCTGATATAAGACAATATAAAAGTATAAATTTATGTAATTTTGAACAAACCCTCGTGCAACTATCGCCATACAGTAAGAAATACTCATACTCATAAAGAGTAAGAAACGGGCATGCAGGCCACCTGATGTTAAGTGGTGACTGCAGGACAACCACGTCCATTCTCAAATAGAACAAAAGTTCTAATTAAGGATGGACGCGGATGCGTTCCTACTCTTGAGGACTAAGATGGTTGCCTCCAATAATGTGTATCCGGCAACCACACATCCCCAACAGAAACACAAACACGAAGAAACGGCTCATCCACCTTTAAGGCAAGTGTGCGCGGTTCGACAGAGCCTCGCCATAATCGCACGGCTTTCTCCCGCGGGCAGGCGTTGTTATTATAAATAGTACCACGCATATTATATTATCTAAAAACTGAACCAAACAATAGCTGCTCACGCCATTCTTCCGCACAAAACGGCATTATCAGTATATTGTACTCCGTGTATTATCTACAAAAACTAATACTTAGCGCGTCACACACACGCACACACACACACAGTCGCGTGATACAGAGCAATGTAAAAATCGCCTAAAAGCGTCAGTAAAACAAACAGGAACTTATCCCATTTCGGTACGGTTAACAAAAAAACCAAATCACACGTGTCAAAAGAGCATTAGGCACCAATCCAACTGGATTCGACCATTAACCCCGTTTGAACGTTATCAGCCAGCTTTCATGCACACCAAATGGAAAGATTCATGGCATAATAAACTATTTTTCGCGAGAAGAATGCTCAAAATAGATGCACGCTCGAATAAATCGGCCGCTGTACTCAGATCCTGCACTATGTTATACCGCAGTGGACAAACACCGATTCGCAGTCGGTTTTACTTAGTTTAAAAGATAGCGGTGATAAAATATGGTTGGCAACGGCGGCGGAGCAAGACAAACCCCTACCGTACTCCTATAAGCTTGTTTGTAGCACCACAGAGCTAATATCTGATAGAAATGATGTTTTTTTGCGGGATTTCGTATAAAGACATACACACTAGATAGTTAACTAACGCATATATTCAAGTATATATATCCCAAATTTAAGTAAACTTCTTTATATCACAACGTTTTTTACAAACAGTGGTAGATGTCCATTAAATATTGATTACTACTAGTTTACGTAATGAATAATATTTTTTTCAATAAATTTATTTTTTATACTTATTAAAAATATATAACATATAATTTACATATAATTATATTAATAAGTACTTAAAATGTATTATTATACGTAAATTACTAAAATATCCATTTTTTGTAAAGTGAAAGTTCTAAACTATTGTGGTCTGACCAAATAAGTAATCACTGCCACCAAAGGACATCTGTAATTAACTCTATACAGAAAAAGAATTGCCTCTGAAATCGATCACAAATACGTTACTATTTCTTAACTCTAAGATGCTCCTCATATTTAAAAAGCAACCACACTTTTCCAGTCCAACGTAACATTTTTTTGACAATATTAATAAGTTAAGCGGAAGTACCTCCCCACTCGTATAAGATAAATTTTATTATGTAACGAGTGCTCGCGATCAACGTTCTTCTTATATCGATATTTCGTACTAATTGTATGGGACGTGGTCACGGCGCAACTGCAATGGCAGAAAGAAACTTGACAAGTCCTAGTGGTAGACTAATTGATAATTAGTTATAAATTCCTCGATTATATTATTTTAAAATCATACGTATATATTTTACCTTGAAATGTAATAATTATCGTTACGTTATTTGTGAGTCCAGTACTTTTTGAGCTTACCATGAACAAACAGACAAACAGATGCGACGGGCGACTTTGTTTTACAATATTTAGAAACAACTTATAGAATGTCTGTTTAGTAACCAGTCTATGGTAGAGAACACTGCAACGTAACTTGTATGAAATAATGGAGCAGCTTACGGAAAAATATTTGGTTCGAAACGCAAATTTTGTTTGGAGATAAGTTGATATGGCTAAGATTTCTGGCAGTCACCGATTTTGCGAGACATCGGCGTATATTACACTAGTATTTCTTGTTATTTGGCATGGTATTCGGATTTAAGAGTATTATTCCAAAAATAAATGTTTTTTATTTTTAAATTACTCTGACATTCTTTCGACTTATAATAAAAATTGTACATTGGCATTCCTTCATTAAAAAAACATTTTTGATTTAGCAATCGACGTTCTCATTTTCTGCCGTGTAGCAACTTATAGTATATTTCAGTTGGAGAGGTGCGGTTGCCGGTTACACTTACTAGCATGGCAACCATCTTATTTTTCAGGATTATGAAGGCACTCATGTACGACCTTCAAAACATCCTTCAAAAATCAACACAGCGCCGTAATTTCTAAACTTATATTCCTGAAATTTTGGAGATAGGATGGATAAATGCACTAAGAAATAAATTTCGGAACTTTCCATCCTAAGTCCTAAAGGTGTGACAAAAAATGTTAACTTACATTATTATATTTTCCCTTATAGCTAATTATTTGTCGATTAAGTTCTATAAACCTTGTTTCTTATTTGTTTAAATATCAAACTCGTATTAGGAAAGTTTTCGTATTCATAATTTATATTCCGTTATAAGACAATCTAACTTTTTAATCTAGACATCGTTTGTTTTTACCGTATACACCCTAACGTAATCCCTACCATTATATAAATGTAAAACTTTATCCGTTTATTTGACCGATTATGTGACTGTTTAGTATAACATGAAAAGTAATGATTTAATCTATTTCAAATTTAATACACAGAGTGATTGTGTCTCCATTTTATAATAAGCCTGTTTTAGGAGATGGTGGTGGGGTCCACGGCTAGCTCGTTTATAACATCTATCATACTAAAACAAAGTTTTTAATAAACAAAAACGCCGCGTCCATAAAAACAATTATTGCGGATTGAGAAAACATTTTATTTATTATGAGTTAATGGCATGAACTTGGCAATAAAATTTTCTAGACGGAAATTTTCTAAAATTTTCTAGATCATAATAAGTGTTTTTTGTTCACGGAAAAGTGTTACATGTAACAGGTGTCCAACCCGAAGTTTACCAAAGATGCACAGCTTCTGAGGACTAAGATCGTCGCCTCATAAGTAACCAGAAAACCTCGCCATGCCATTTTAACGTAGAAATATCTTCACATGAGGAATGGGTGTGCCGGTAATTATGATAGACCTATGCGATTCGACCAAAAAGTACCGGTAAATATGTATTTTGAAGTAGCAAAAAAATCTGGGACAATAAGTTCAACGCAGTGTACCTCCCATTCTGGAGAACAAGTTCCTGGTACTTCCATTACTTTTCTATTATTCTGGAGAATAATATTGTTATGTTATTATATTTTTTTGAAAGAATCAAAGCAGAAATTATCAATATGTACCGGATGCATCTGTAAACATACGTTTCCTCACAATCATACGACGCTTCGCGAAAACAAGGTCAACTATTTTTATATGATATCTTCAAACGGAAAAAGAATTTTCATATTTCCTTTCACATTATAGAAAAGAAAAACGTACAACATTATTTTTTTTAGTTTTATTAGTAACTTTTGTTGTTTTTTGTTATATTTTGTGTTATGTGGTTACTGAAATCCATGGGCACCTGCCAGCAAGTCCAATTAGGACGGGCGCATACCTGTTCTGTTGATGAATGAGGCGCTGTTATCTTTTTTATGTTTATTTTACTCTTCAGGGTATCGGTGTCCTATACGATTTTAAGCTAATGGTACATAGAATGGATTCTGATCCTCGTATTACTACGCGGCTTAATTCTTACAAATTTCTATATAACGCTAAGTCCCAATACTTCCTTACGAATGTTATTGATGCAAATGTAACTTCTTGTTTAGAAGAAAACTAGAATATGGTTCATCAAGTTGTTCAGAGAATTGGTGATAGTGATGGAAAGAAACACGGTAACAAAGGCTAGTGACCAAAAGGCAAATATTTTCAAATAACCCACAAAGTGACCAAAAAATTGGTAACGAAACGGTCGTTTTTATCCTACGAAAAAAACCAGGATCGAAAGCCAGAAGGTTTACCCCTTGCTGACACCAATCGAAATACCGACCGCACCAAACGTTGCTTAACTTTATTACCTGGATCAGCTACGATATGCACACTCCTGATGTGACATTACCTGTATTATTTTAGCAAAAGTCACTAATAAAACAGAATAAAAAGTAAAACCCATTTCACGCACTTTTTAACATGTCGAGAGTTATAGAAAAATAATTCATAAGTAATTCTGGTTATTGTGAGAAACATTAACATTGTTTACTGGTCGTTATTCCCAAGGGCGTGGCGTGACCGACATTTGGATCATAGAAATGCGGCTTGATGAAATACATCACGTATTACGTAGTTCCAAAACTGAAATAGAAAATCCGAATGGAATATTGAAAATCACGTACCTACTTTCATAATTCAGATGGAATTTTCTTTGTGAAATTAAATTAACAACCTGCGATACATACCCTATTCATTGACCTATTAAAACAGTCTAAAAAATCATTTTTGTTCAAAATGGCGGGTTGCCTAGCAACGCATCCTATAGCTCAATGGTACGATTCTAGCGTTTTAAAAGGAGGGTCGTAGTTCAGATCCCAGCTCGTATATTAGATTTATCGAAGCTATAGAGGTATTAGAAATGAATTAGGAATTATGCCAGTGAGCTCTTCATAAAGTTCTCGAAGATTTGTGAACTCTACTAATTTGACCTTGAATAACGTAGTCATCTAACATAGTGTAACCTTTCTCATCATGAGAGAACTTGGGCCAGCATCGGGACAGTAATACATGGGTTGGTGGTAATCATAACAATGATGGTAACGTAACAGGTCTCGTATAACGAAAGACAAATCCAATGATTTAATGTCAACGTAGACTAACCAAGTGTTATTAGTTACCCAATTATTATTAAGTAAAAACCTTCAAATATTAACCTTATTAGTATATTAAATGTATGTCTAATAAACAAAATATTACGTATTTTGTTTACATACATTGTACATCATATTTAAGAAAAAATAACAATTTGAGTTGCTGAAAAAATCTGTTATTTCAATGCCATCGGAATTAAATTTCTTCATTTTCAATACTTTATTTAAATTTTTTCTTTCTCAATTTTTTTTCGTCCTCGTAAATTTCTTATATCACTTATCTTGCGTTTTATTACTCTTTTGAGACGACAGTTTTAGTACAGAATTGTATAAAATTAGACCAACAAAAATTGTAAAACACTTTTTTGTAGAATATATTTGGAAATTGCATTAAAACATGTCGCAAACAAAGCATTTATCTTGCATTTGACACCATTCCAAGGCATATTTAGGTCACACCTAATTATTGATTGCAGACACTAATATATGTTTTACAGCAATATAAATATTTAAGATAGACAGATTATGCATTATTGTTTAAATGAAGCATTTTAGAATTGGCAGAATGCCGTAAATCCCAGAATATATTCCTGTTTGTTCACGGTTAGCATCTAGGACACTAGTCGACACAATCGTCACAACAGAAAACGTTTAGAAATTCATTTATTTGCGTCAAATATTCTAAAATACCGCGCTCTTGAACTGTCTCCGTTGAAGTTGAATTGTAAATTCTGACGAAAATAACTAGATCGGAAATATTTCGAAACAGGCTTTCTGCTTTTTATAAAGTTTTCTACGAAATAAATGTTTATGTAAACTATAAGGACGTATGGTTGGAAAAAACAGCGCTTGAATATCAATATAATCGTTTGACCTAATCTTGCTGATAATTACAATAGCGATCCAAGTGAAACATGTATTGGCGCGCCACGTAGTTAGACCGACTCGAATACAGTGACAGCAAACAGCATAACGTTCTCTCATGCCATCATGCAAATGGATTATATAAAAGTCTTGATTAAAACATGTAATTGTGTTGTATTCATATTCTGCACACATTCATCTTAACAAATATTTTACTAATGTGACACAAATTTCAAATGTGTCGAAAGCTTATGAAAAATGACCTTGTGATTTTTTTTAATAAAAATTTGCATTAGCGCTTGTGAAGATTTTTTTAATAAAACTTAGCATTAGCACGTAGTCCACTAGATGACAAATGGTGTATTCCGCCCATGTATATCTATATGTAAACGTTATTTTTATTCTACTATGTAACGGGTATTCACAATTAAAGGCTAAATATTTAGCCGTGACCGCGATGCCTGCCACGTTAATAGTGAGTAACCATTATAGCATTATTACATAGTAAATTTGTATATAGTTAATTTTCTGCGATGATATTAGTTTAAAATCATATTAAGTAACTTCCCAACAACAACAACAACAACAACAAGAGACCAAAGTGAATCGAAATGGTCGCAAAATTTATAAGTAAGCAAGCAACAAGACCTACTTACCGAAACTCATGTGTTCTGTAATCCTAAAAATGGATGTAGCCTGGGTACTTCCTCTGTCGAACCGTACATATTCTAACATCTTCCCGAAACCATTGAATGGTCCGAAAATAGTCAGGCTATTCCGTAAAATATACGAATGACTGTATTATTTATACACGTAACACGTTTGTTAAAACTTTTTTATCGCTAACCGCTGACATTGTAGAGAGCATGGATATATTTTCGGAAACAATGTCACAAAACATTATAATGGAACGAAAATAAGCAATAACAATCAATTTACATCGAAATATGACCAGAACACTACACATATCAGCGTAAAGCGCTTTGTTTCAGCTCACAATCTGAGATCACAATTACATTGCTGTTTACGAGTGTACCGGCACAGTATATCACGCGGAACAGTGAGATAATTACATACAAAACATTCGATATTTATTACAAACAAATACACAGGGAAAAATATTGATAGTATGACCCTACATATCAACTTCAATTCTGTTAAGTTTTTGTACATAATATCTAAATATTTTCGGTATAAAAAATTACCTATGTAAAAATCTGTCTTTGCGTAAATGTCTAGTTAAAATCTGTGTAGCCGTTTTGTATCCAGGCCTCACACAGCACATTGTTGTATCAAGCAAATAATTTTCAGTAATATATGATTTTAAAATCTCGAGAATAAAAAAGCGTTAATCGTGAGTACCCGTTATATAGTAAAATATAATTTTCAGCATACCTTTGTAATAATAGAATAATATCTTTATTTTTTTATTCATTTACGTATATCGTGGTATGAAACGTTTTATTCAACCTCATGATTTAAGACTAATATCTCGTCGTAATAACGTCACGTCACGTAATATTGCTTCATATAATCTAAATTATGTGTATTAGAACTATTTTTATGATAATTGGTAAGAAACTAGATAAACTTCAAATTATCCCTACAATTTTTATAAAACCAATAAATGCAGTTCTCCTGAACATTACAAAAACAACATTTAAATTATATTACATAATGTTTAGATACAAAAGACAGTAACGTCCGTAAGTACGTCAACTTACTCAATTCGCGCTATACATAATACTAACCTAGAAGATTTTATTTCGGTACTTCATAATATGAGACCACAATCGCACTGACACGAAACTTTATACTGTGACTCTGAGAGAGTAACGCCACAGTATAATGCAAACAGTAATACAATTACATACAAAACAATTCACATATATACCATACTAAATACTTTATACAGTAATATACTCTGAAGATGGGAGAACTATAGTTCGACCGGGGAGGTACCACAGCGGCTCTCATAATCCGCCGTAAAGCATTACTTGTGTTTCGGTTGGAGAGGTACGATTGCCGGCTACACTTTCAAGCAAGACGACCATCTTAGTCCTCAGGAGTAGCAACGCATCTATATTCGACCTCAGTTAGGATTGGTCGTGTTTGCGACCACATGTGTTTGCGATCAGGTGGTTTGCATGCACATTTGCTACTCTTCCCACATAATCAAGTACTCTTAATAGAAAAGTTGACAATGTTAATCTTCGATGATGCAGTCGACTATTCATCAAGATAATGTAGTTTTATCTGCGCATCTGTTGAACTATTTATTTATGTTGATATTAGTCTTACAGCCAACAACATTAACTGATGACAGTAATACGATATTACTGCGCGGAATTTTTTTCTAATTTGTATTAGCTTGCTCCGAATATACGCAATTCTTTATTACAAGCTATTATTTAATTGGCAATGTATGTAATATATGTTTATCCGGGTGGAATCTTGCAACTGAATTTTCAATCAGTTATCTTGCCCGATTGAGCTGAAATTTGGTATCCACGCCTATTTTGAATGACAATGCACGCTGAGCTATGTGACGTCCATTATTATCTAAGATGGCGGACTAATTATTTTTCTGCACTACCACAATATGGGTATTAAATGAAAGGGCTAAAATCCTCAGAAAGATAACACGAAACAAATACATCATATTAAATCCAAAAGGTTTTTTTTTCAAGAATCTATCTAGGTCTTTTTACGTGAAAGGAGGTCAAATTTCGAATTTTTATTAGATTTTTGAGAATAACCTACATTTTTTTATTTAATTGTAATTATTTCCTTAAAAAACTTGTTTTATAAGTAAAATTTTACAATTAATTTATGTCCCGATCAACCTTAGCCAACTTATTTCAAAATGAAAGGAAATGAAGCAATTAGTACAGTCTTACCTAACGTGGAACACAGTTATGTTGCTTGCCACCCCTAAATATTAAATTGGAACGTTCCGTGCGATACGTATTACACAGAATACCCACACCAGAATGCCAGTACGAGTACCATCTCTTTAACAAATAGTGAATACTTACTGGGGAATACGACATTTGCTCAAAATTGGAACAAGAGTATTCCCGTAAATATTCCCGAGCTATAATTGTCAGCAAGGTTGCCAGCAACTTGTAAAATTTATAGCCCATACAAATACCTTAAAACCACAAAATTGTTGCCACAATCGGCTCTAACCTTGGAAAGTATTACGTAATTAGTCGACAACAAATAATAGTACGTAGCTGGCTGCAACCCTTTTTATGACCCATGATAATTTTAAAAATAAACAATTGCCGATTCGCTTACGAATAAGACCCTAATTTTAGTTTGAAAATATCTAATACACGGGTCGATTATTAATATGCAACTTTAATAAGTATTAAAGATACCTGAAGTATGCTTATGATTTTTTTTATATAATGGAAGTAGCAAATGATCGTGCCTACCTGATGGTAAGTGGTCACTGCCGCGCATGGACCAAGTGCATAAAAAACGAGATTCCCGCTTGAAATCATTTTTTTCTTTTTTGTGTGAGTATAGCAGCAAACGAGCATGCAAACCACCTGATGTTAAGTAGTCGCAACCCATAGAAATCCACGTACAACCAAAACACGACCGAAATCCTATTTGAGCTCGATCTCGAGCCTCGCTTCAAAGTGTAGCCGGCAACCGCACCTTTCCAACCGAGCTACAAGAATTGTTTTACGGCGGATTAGGAAAGGGGCAGCGGTAACTTACCGGTCGAGCTGTTGTTTTACCACTTTAACACTTTGCGACGCTCATCGAGTCCGCGTCGCTGGCAGCGGCATTAAACTGGAGCTGTATTCTTTAGACTGAAGATGCACCGACAATTCACTGAAATATTGTATTTTTTTTAGGGGGGGGGGGGGGGGGGGGCCCCCCCGGGGGGGGCCCCCCCCCCCCCCTCATACCCCGCCGTAAAGCCGCCGTAACTATGCTCTTCATGTCTTGTGTTTCGGTTGGGGAGCTGTGGTTGCCGGATACACAATATTGGAGGCGACCATCTTAGTCCTCAGGAGTCGGAACGCATCCGCGTCCATCCTTAAATAGAACTTCTGTTCTACTTGAGATTGGATGTGGTTCTCATGACATTTAACATCAGGTAGCCTGCATGCCCGTTTCTTACTCTTTCACAATAAAAAAAACAGACATTGTTTCCGCAGTCTTGTACCGCCGTAAAACAGCACTTTTGTTCGCCCGTAATCCATACTGATTTGTACATACACCGCAAGCACGTTACATTAAGTAATACAGCAATGGTGTACACCGAAGGGAAAGTGTTAGAAATGGAAGTATTATACACATTGGAACTTCTACATGTTGTCTTGTTTATGAGCAACTTTCCGAGCAAGTCTTACGGCGTATGTATGTTTTATTGCCGCCGCACAGCTCTGTTTGCTGCAATTACGCCACGCCGAGCAATATTTGCCTTTATTAACTCCACTGCACCTACAGTCGTATGTCGTAGGAGTAATATATTGTGATGTTCTGAAGATTTTAGAAAGCGTATTCCATTTACCCTAGTGTAGGTTTATCTCAACATTTGTGAGAGCGCTATAATTAATTTTTGTATAAATTTATATATTTTTTTTTTCAAACAAATAGTACCACGTTTGATCGACGCCGCCGGTGACAAGAGGGTTGGTTCATATCTCGCGCAGAGAATTGCGATTGCTATTCAACGCAGGAATTCATCTAGTGTCCTTGGAGCCATACCGCATGGTCACGGACTCCCTTTAGATTGTTTAGCTTAGGTTTTTATTATAATTAGTTTTAAGATTTTCATCATTGTAAATATGATAGTTATAAAAAAAAAGCTTTCAACACGACAATAAAAATACTTATCAGATGATTTCTTAACCACCGTAGAACCTAATCACTAGACAGAGAAGCTACCGGCGCAATACCCGTTCCTATCCGTGAAGCCTACTTGGGGTTTGATAGAAAAGTGTTACCGGCTCTCTTATAAATGAGGCAAACATCTTACTCTTGAGGAGTAGCAACGCATTTGTAATTGACTTCAAGAAGAATATCCATTTAAAGTTAATATCGACTTACCATAAGATGAACCTCCATTTCATAAAAAAGGTGTAGAATAAAATACTGAGAAGTAAGCGATAAAATATTGCAGGTTTTCCTTTCAAAATTGGTATACCATAAAAGTCAAATAAGAATATTAAATGAAATGCAAACTGAATTCCCGTTAAGGACAACTGTGAACATCTTCAAATAAGAATAAATATTGTTGGTAGCTTACACTTTGACCGGAAAGCTACTAAATCTGTTGTAAAGCAATTCTCATGTTTCTATTGGAATGATGGTATGATGGATGGAATGGTATGATGGATGATTGGAATGATACTGGATGGAATGATACACTTATATCAGAGATTATCTTAGTTTCCAGGAGTAATGCATTTACGTTCTCAGAACTGCTATCATCATCATCATCAGCGGACGTCCCAAAGTGTCTGGGCCTAGGTATACAGGGCCTCGAGGTAGATCCTCTTTGCCTGGGCCTGAGCTCGAGATTGCACCCCAGGTTTACCATAAAAGCCCTCACCCATTTTTAAGTGGGGGGGGGGGCTCAGAATAATCCTTTTTTAAACGCTTTTATTAGCTTGGGTTGTATGTAACGGAATCTTTGAGCATAATTTTCGCCAATTTCCAGATGTCTGATTAATTTGAAACTTTGCACACGTATCAAGGGCCGATGACAATGAAATATGAAAAAAAAAACAAGAAAAATAAATAATTATTAAAAAAACTAAAAAACACGCTTTTATAATAAGTCCAACTAAAAAGTATGAATAAAAAATGCGATGAGAGCGTGTTTTTTTTACTTTTTTTAACTATTATTTATTAGGATTAAATTACGATGTTCATAGGACGCAAATACTACTTAACATCATGTTGCCAGCACGCACGTTTTCATCTTCTAACATAGAATAACAAAACTTCTAACCTAGAATAATTAGTGGGATTAAATAGCGTCAGCATAAGTCACTGTCATCACTGCTTAATAGGTAAGTTTGGTAAACTTATTCCTAAACAAAAAACAATCCTTACATGAACAAAGTACTAAAGATATTTTCACCTAACGGTGTTTTTGCCTTCCTTCACAATGCTAGAACAATAGATTACGTGGTCAGACAGATTTATAACGGAGGTAAGGTGGAAAGTCACAAAAGACTAATTGTATATTGTGAAAATGTTTTTTTAACACGATTATAGATGTCGTTTTTTATAATTATAGCTTTAACTAGCCACCTTGAGAGAACTGTGATATGTACTCACATAAAAATACTAGGTTTTATTCGATTTGTTTGACGAATTTCCTAAATATAACGAATTTCTCTTTAATATTTCAACCCATATTATATTTCCTTAAGCATGTAATTAAACTTCTGATATTCTCAAATTTCCAAAATCTGAAACTTTCAAATTTATTAGTACCCCCTTGCATTATATTAAGAACCTATCTATAAAATTCAGGATTCTGGGTTCAGCTATGCGTTGATCTCTAGGTTTGCCAGTCTTTTTACTTTTTTAAATGTACATTTATAATACTAGCGCTTTGAAATGAACTTTTATACATAGATTCACAGATATTTTAAAGTTTCCCTTTTTCATTTATTTTAAAAATCAAAGATTTTTTTTCAATTTGAATTTACAATTTTATAGATGTTTATAATAACAATTACCAGGTAACTATGATAGAGCGACTGTGTGATACAGATACAGAGAGCGTGTGTACATTAAAAAAAACTAACTTTTCTTATATAGTATATTTTGAGTTTCGCCTGTACAAATAATTTGACATTTTCACCTGTCAAGCAAAATTAAAAAAAAAATGTCTGCTACAACTCCACCTTGACCAGTCTTTTTGCAGACCAGCAAGGCCGAGCATAAATCTAAAATTGCTTTAAAATTGAGGTGTATGCTAAGTTCATTAACACTTGGCAAAGTTTATACACACGATCACCTGGATCACCTTGCATCCGTGACGTCACCTGGCAGGACGCCAGCCCTGGATCTGTTCTCCATTTAGTGAATGGAATGGTTTATATTATCTACTGTAACGAGAGATGATGTATGGCTTTGCGATATCTGCATCCTGATATATGTTGTTACTTTTATATTTTTGAAACAAAAGCAATAGGCATTTGTGTGGTGTCTGGGAAGCGGTTTAATCTTGGACTGGATCTCATGCATCTCATCTAATATCCCACCTAAAGTTGATAGATAGATAGGCAGTTAGGTAAGTAGGTAGGCACATAGAGTATTAGGCAAATGCGTAGGTACATATGTAAATAAATAGATAGGAAGGTAGGTAGAAATATAAACAGATAAATAGATCACTATCTATCTATCTATATAGACAGAAATATCGATACAGATAGATATCTGATATGTATTAAAAATAACTCAAATAATTTTCTTTATCATAAAAAATAAACCGAAGTATAAATATATTCTGAATAGACAAGATACTTCTAAACTTTCTAAAATCAACCACTAATTCAGAACTTGGAAGAGAAATGGCAGAGATCAGTACACGACATCCACTGAGTAGATTCACTTAGACTTAATTTAAGACTTAGAATTAGATCGTTCAAAGTATGCAACAGAAAATGCACTTTTTATCAATAGAAATAGTAATTAAAAATTAGAGTTTATACGCAATTTATGGTAGAAAAAACCCGATGTTTTAAAGATAATGTGATATAAATACACTTGTGCCAAGCCGGGTCGCCAAGTATTGAATGTACGGAACAATATAACACAAGTATGCGTCACACTTGACGTTTTTTATTCAAAAACAATTCCAGCTGCGTAGTTAATTGTCGTTTATCTCCCTTCGCAGGTTTACACTAACAACAGAACGTAATTAAAAAGACAGTGGCGGTAATAACTTTCAGTGCCGCAGTTACGATGGAAGCAAAATATTGTGCAACGTAATTTAATTTCGGAAACTACGTGTAGCTTCGGAATATTTCGAAAATATTACCGCACCGTAATTTTTTTACACTTTTCACGTGTTGTTTTTGACGCGATACGCTTTGCATCTCGCCTTGTTATGTGCTTACGTGATGTTAAAAATGAAAAGTTGCAATGAAAACCAAAAATTACAAATTTTTTAAAAGAAAACTCGAAATTTTAAACAAAAACAAAAAAATGCGGGTAATTTATTACAAATTTATATCGAAAGAATATCAAATTTTTAAAATTACATAGACAAAGTCACGCGTAATTGCTAAATCATATAAGGAAGTGTATTCAGAACAATTTTTCTTTTATAGCAAAAGGAAACTTTAGCTGGAATGCACTGACCGAAAAGAAAATGTGTCCTTCAAATAATGATCGGTAATTTTATTATAGGCTTACTTCGCAACGAAAAGGTCAAATTTTCATATATAAGTGGTTGGTTTTATGATAATGGAAGTCTATTTATTATGAAAATACATAATATTCAAAATCTGGATCCATTTCTATTATTGTCCGCGTACGTGCATGCGTGTGAATGTCTTACCAAAACCAAAGACAAATAAAAAAAGAATGAAAGATAAAACAAAACAAAATTATGATAAATACAGAGGATGTAGGCAAAATATAAGTTTCAGAAAAGTCGTCAAACCTCATAATGTTTTTCATTCAGCCCGCAAAACAACGAGAGGTAAAAAAAAATCCACAACACTTTTGGTGGAGATTACATATGTGTATTCGTATACGATACCTAGACGCTAAAAACTACAATATTTCAGTAAATTGTCGGCGCATTTTCAGCCTAGAGAAATAAGCTCCAGTTTAGTGCCGCCTCCCGAAACGCTGACCTGATCTAATATTTGAGCATCGCAATCAAAGTTTTAACTATGCCTAATGGTCGTGAGAATTGCTCAAAGACAGTACTCACTTGATTGGTGCCAGGATTGAAGACGAGACAGGTATTAGTTGACCACTTACATCCGGCAGTTTCACTCAGACTGCCATTTGATACGGACAAGCCTCAAGGGAATTCTCTGTGCTATAAATTCCATTTGTCTAAAGGAAATTTCTATTCCAGTGTTAGTTTCAAACGTTCTATGCCTCAGTGTAATCCAAGTAATTGAATGCGTTCTAGAGGCATTGGTAATCGATCGTCTAGCAATTGCTTAGACGCGAAATTGAGAAATCTGAATGTCGATATCCCTTAGTCCATCACTATCCTAATGCTCGGCATGAAATGTAAAAGCCTAAGCCTACCACGATTGCCCAGTTTTGACGTGTTTTCTTTTTTTTTTAGTTTTTCCCCCGACTTTTTTCTCCCGGTCCACCTTAGCCAACAGGGCGCTCATAGCCAATGAACCGGTTATACATTGTACTCTTGATATTCATTAAGTACATGTAAATACTTTACAAAGAAATAAAATTTAGAATTTAAATTTGCGTAATATTCAGAACTATCAAAAATACCCAACACACGTGAAGAAACATACACGGAAACGGAGTGATCAGTTTTAAGCAACTACCTAGAATCTTACGCAGACTTCAGTTACGAAGGTAAGTTCGAAAAACTAGTAGTATTATGAATGCATATTAAAATTAATGATCACTTGTTTTTAGGATGAAAGGAAATATTATAAAAAATGCCTGCATTTCTGAGAATTTTGCAACAAATTACAAAGATATGTGAAGTCTTAAATTCCGCGTTTAGCCAGCGGGATGGCCTATGCTACGAGCCTCTTCTCAGGAGGTATAGGTTACTTATCCTTCTGAGAAGAGACTCTTTACTTCCTTCCTTATCTCCTCAATAATACTGTATTGAAGAAAGCTAACAAATCGCAACGGATCTATGAACCACCGCTACAAAATTCCATTATTTATGTGATGCCAATTATAAATATCACAACAATGACCACATATTAAACGGTCGCTACCGGCAACTGGACATTGGTATTCAAACACAAAAAATAAAATAATAACGTACAGTACGTTAGGTAAGTTGCCAAAGTGTTGCCGGTCGCACATTTAAGAGAATTTATCGCCAACAAAACTCAACGAATAAAGATCCAGATCAGTAGCCAGACAGTAACACCTGTCTGCGAAATCGCTGACGTATCCAATATTCACGATCGTACGTGATCCCTCTACTACAATGTTTACCTGTGCCACGTGGGGAGATTTATAAACATTAGTAAATGTTCACGCGTGTCTTTTTAAGTAACATTATTCTGTTTAAAACTATAATCTGATTAAAATACAAAAAAGTTTAAGAGGTTTTTAGGCGAGTTTATACTAGTACATTTGTTTTGTTTTAACTTGTTTTAATGACTATGATTTCAAACGTGTCTGTATTATTTGTTTAAAGTTTGTTTTAAAGGTGGTAGAGCCGTTAGAGCTCGCCCGGGGCCGCACCACGGCATACAACATGTTCTTCATGTATTGTGTTTCGGTTGAGGAGGTGTGGTTATCGAATACACATTATTAGAGGCGACCATCACTAAGATAACACTCAAGAGTAGGAACGCATCCGCGTCCATCCTTAAATAGACCTCTGTTCTATTTGAGATTGGACGTGGTTGTCCATGGGCTGCAGTGACCACTTAAATCAGGTGGTCTGCATGCTTGTTTCTTACTCTTTCATAATAAAAAAAAGATTATGACTTATTATATTTATAATTTTCATTTTAATTGCAAAAATAACTTGGGATATCATTAATTAAAACGATCCTCCCCAAGTTATTCGTAACATAACTTTCATTGAATATTAAGGAATAATTATAATTATTTGTAACATAACTTTCATTGAACAGAAAGGAAGAAAATAAAAATGTATCATTATTATTATTAGTAAAACGAAACGAGGCCAATTAGCGTTGTCACTGCCGAAAGAACTTGTAAATGTTTAGCCTAAGGATCAAACCGCACTGTTCAGTCTAAAACGCCGTCTCTTCTGTATCAACCCTTGTATTCTTTTCCTTCAATTCCAGGGCATACTGAACAGTTATAGTAATGAAATTGAAATAACATGTGCAGTTCATCGGTTGTTTACTCAGTAACAGTTATCTACAAAAATCATTATGTTGTACATAATGATTTTTTTATGGAAGAGGAGTAGCAAACGATCATACAAACCATCCAATGTTAAGTAGTTGCCATAAACATCCACATGCAACCACAAACACGACCGATAGCCTATCTGAGCTCGAACGATACGTCGCTACTCCTGAGGACTAAGATGGTCGCCTCGCTTCAAAGTGTAGCCGGCATCTGTTACTGATTTCAAATACTTCCGACTAGATCCCGCACGCAGGACATAGATCGCTTACAGCTCACTGTTGTAGCGCCCCCTATTAATTGAATGACTACATATAATACGATACAAGCGCAACAATATCAATCACTTGTTCATTAACTATTCTTTCCCCTTAATAGCACTGTAAAGCTGTTTTATTCTAACTTAAACGTATTCTAAAGCTAGTAACAGTTATATGACCTCGTTCACGTGAATTATCACAAATATTTATCTCTATAAGTATCTGTTAAAGGACGACCTAATAAAAATAGTGGGTAACTGCTTGATATAGAGGGCACAGGACCGATCAGAGTGATGGCACCTGGGGGAGTCCTATTTCCAGCAATGGACACGTAAAGGCTGACGGATGGATGGATGGAAATTGTTCTTTACGCACTCACATTGGCATATCTTCTTTATTTATAGAGCAATGGAAATTAAACGAATATTAAATGTTAAATAAAGCTTACTGTAACGCAACAGTGAAAATCACAATGAAATCAGTTATGTCGTTTCTATGATTACCGCACAATATGCACATGCATACAGACGAAGAGACAAGCAGACACAAATTCCAAAAATTATTGTTTTAAGTTCTATTGGAGTAACAAAGGTTTTCAATAATATTATTTTTTATATATTCGTTCATGTTAAAAAAGAGATTAGTTAGAATATTATCACTTGTAAAGAAAATCATAACAATAAGTTTCTTTTTTGCAAAATTAAAGACATTTTTTTAGAAGTGGCGAGACAAACAGAACAACATAAGTAAGTATAGGTCTTAATAAAAATATGGGGTCATTTCAAATTATTTGTGCTTCAGAATATCCGGCTACTATTCTTTATTTTTATTATATTTGTGTCAAGTACTCGTAAACATAAACCTAGCATAATTTCTTTATGAAATGATGAGATCATATTAGTTCCACTGAATGCACCAGGAATCCTTACAACATCTAGGCTTTGCATGGACGCGCGTCCAGTAACATAGTTATGTTACTATTTAACCGGTTATTGTTATTACGAAGTTTTTTTTTTTTGTAAACTGATTTAGTATTCTGAAATTTCCTATTTATACTTAGATACTTAGATTACAATTGAACCGACGAGCCAAAACATTTTTCAAAAAATTAATCCCACGTTGAACGGCGTAAATATATCCCACTAAGCAGTGATTATTTGTTCCGCTTGACTTTGTATCCTTTCTCCTGTGCGGTCTGCGTCACAAAAACGATTCAAACAATTAGTCCCACGTTTGATCGACGCCGCCAGTGACAAAAGGGCTGGTTCATATCTCGCACCGAGAATTACGATCGCTATTTAACAAGAAAATGCGTCTAGTTTTATGGACACTATATGGATTCGCATTAGATTGCTTAGGTTAGTCTTTTATTATAATTAGTTTTCAGATTTAAAAGTTAACAACCAGTAGTAAAAATTAACAACCATTCTATTTAATAAAAAATAAGTAAGTTAAGGCTGCATTTCATTCAAAATCCATCAAAATAAACTCACAGATTATACGAAAGCCGTTTAAATGGCACCTTAATGATTTGCAATTAAAAGAATTGCAAATGTATAAAATTAATGGCGGCTGAAATTTTTGGTACAGTGGGTGCGGTTTCCGAAATAAATTAAGCGTCCTATAGGAGCGTTTTCATCACTCAGCCGCGGTCGTAATATGCATTTGTATAATACATTAAATAAATTGCAATCAGAATCAGACATTATGTTTAATGAAACGAATTTATGTTTCAATATGAAGTCGGGAAACTGGCCGTGACCAATTTTGATAAGTTATTAGCATTTTTTTATGTGAGAAGAGTAACAAACGGGCATGCAGGCCATCTGATGTTAAGTATTCACTGCAGCCCATTGACAACCCCGTCCAATCTCAAATAGAACAGAAGTTCTATTTAAGGATGGACGCGGATGCGTTCCTACTCTTGAGGGCTAAGACATAATCTATGCCTGCAATAATCTGTGTCCGGCGACCACACCTCCCCAACCGAAACATAATACATGAAGAACATGTTGCTTTACGGCGGGCTATGAAGGTGGCGATGGTACCACCCCGGGCGAGCTCTAACGGCTCTACCACATTTAGGCAATCAAAATGAAATTTGATTGCCTTTTTTTGTCTGACGTCAAAGTCAAAGTGAAAGTCGAATGACTTTATTTAAAAGTTGAATCTTACGGCAAAAAATACCACCGCTTCAAACAATAGTTATTCTATCATTACATAAAAATAGATACTGTTAACCAGTTACAAATTGAACAACAGTAAAAAAGGCATTTTTGTTTATCTCCTATGGTTTGAAAACCGCCAATAAAATCATATATTATAAACTATATTTAGTTCAAACACCTAACCTTTGCATTAACGAAAAAATTCAACAATGTTTAATAAATAACGTATATAACCAGATGTAAATAGATAAAGTCAAATTGAATTTATTCAAAATGGATTCTTACAAAAATCTTTTTCTCACTTATGTATGTATTTGTAGGCGAATTTAGCGCGCAGTAACAGAATTTTGATATAAACAAACTTGAATCTAATTCCGTAATAAATGTACTCCATGAACATTATAAATTATATCCAATTATAATTTACTTATTGGCGCTGTTCTAACATAACACAAACATACATTAATGTCTGTATTTTACAATAAATAATACAATAACTATGCTATAAATAGTGATGCGCCGGCTGTTTGTATGTATTTGTATGCGCAGATATCCGGAAGAGAAAAAATATCTGTATGCATCTGCGTCCATCACTTTTTGAACGATCTCGAAAGATGCATTTTTATTATTAATCAAAAATTGATTTTTCGTTATTATATTTCATTACGTGTATGAACTTCGAAGTATAAATAGCAATGAAATATTTTTAAATACCATTTAAGACAACTTTTAGATCTTGAAAACACATTGTTGTTGCGCAAATTTACTCTAAAATAAATACTGATCTTTCCAATTAATTGAAGTCACATATTCTTTAATCTACTAAATAAAGTTGACAACCACATTCGTATTCTTATCTACGGTTATGGTTTATTTTTTTGGAAAAACGTGAAAAAACTATTTATTTTATATACGAAAAATAGCAAACAAGCGTTCAGCTACCTGATGTTAAGTACTACTTCTCTGTACTCTTTAGACATCCACGTCCAACCTTAAAAATATTGCCTGCCGTCATGAAAACATGCGTTGCTAAATCTAAGTGATGAAGTCGTCGAATCACTTGAAAGTGTAGCTGGCAACCGCCAACCAACCGACCGCTCTCCAACCGAAACGATAGAACTACTTTAAGGCGAAGCATTAAAGTAGCGGTGGTACCTCACCGATCGAACACCACCTTGAATTTCTACTCTTCTGATATCTACAGCAGTATGCCTAAGTAGTCGATGCAACCTTTTATGCTTATTAGCCGATTTTATTGCATAAAAACTGTTCTGTACGCAAATCAGATGTTTATTATTAGAGAAGTGACGTCATCCGCTCAATACACACCTATTATACTAGTATCTCTTTAAGAATTTCTAGTTCAATGTTCCGGATTTGAATGCTCAATTATATTTAGTTTGGTCGAACGAATGTTTTTCATTCTAGCGAAATAATTGCGAACTTATAGTCGACAACGAAAGCAAAATAAAATAATTTTAATAAGACCTAAAAATACGTACAAAATTTACGAATTTAAACTTAGATCATCGCGGAAATCTAATTAAATAGAATAAAAATGTATCATCCATTACTACTCCGGAAGAAATAGATGTTCGCTTTGGATGTACGTAGAGCCAACTAATATCGCATGAACACTTGATAGTTAACGGCGGTTACAAGAGCGGTGTTGGTCAATTGATACCTCTAATACTGATAAACCTCGATCTTACTAGCTCTTGCTGCTGATATTATATCGTGACTGCCAACATTTAATCAGGTGTAATATCGTATACTGTCTCTCTACTTATTGGACATTTGAAGTAAAGTTATCATGGAATAACTAGTAATCATGACGTCATGTCTGAATAACGCTGAAAATTTGAAAAGGATCCAAAATTTTATTGAATCTAAGAATTCTTACTATTTATCCGTAGTTGACTACAGAGATACCTCGGCCTTACTTATGTCCACTTTGCATTATTTGTAAACTTTTTAGATTTTTTATAGGTACTTAAATATTCATGAAGAATTCCTAAAATATTTGTTGCTGTAATAATTAAGGTATTTTAATATATATTTGAAATAAATCCCGTGGAGCCTATCATTGAATACCTATAATTAGAAAATAAATAGTTTGTCGGCACACAAACAATAAATATTAAAGTAATAATGATTGAAAATAAATTTTTGAATGGGCTGTTGTTCTATTGCAATTTTATATCAAAAGTTTATGCATAACTTTATACATTCAATTTATTCATTACTAGAGTTGAAATAAATATTGTTTTTTTTAACTTTAACTTTAGAATTTCATTTTTTTTTTATTTGAACTTCAGAACCTATAGTAGTTGAAAGGTTAATTAATCTTAAAAATGGAAGAACTATTTATGATAAGATAAGAAGTACGAAGAACATGGAACATTTCAAGAGCACCATGCATTAATTTCGGCAGCTCAGTAGCTGCTGACGTATTCTTTCCCATTACGAGAGGAGACGTTGGATTGGACGTGGTTGTCCATGGGCTGCAGCGACCACTTAACATCAGGTGGCCTGCATACCCGTTTCTTACTCTTTTATAATAAAAAAAGACCTGTGACTGCACAGCATAGTGCATAGCATAGCAGACCGCTTCGGCCGAATTTGGATTGATGAACACACATCTTCTAGAACTTTATGAAGAACTCTCAGGCATGCTTCTACGCGATGTTCACCGTTAATGGAAATAGAATATTAGCCTTCATGTAAATTAAATAAATCGTCATATATTTTAATACTACGGCGCCAACCCGTTTTGAATATCACTTCGAGGTCGGCACTCGAAATAAATTCGATTTTAATATCATACTGCATTCATGTTGGGACAACGTCGAGGAAAGTTGCAAAACACGCCCGCCCACGATATCATAAAAATATCGTTTATATACTCCGAAGAGCGACGCCGCCCTAATGTATGCACGGTTTATGTGTAGCTGAAAACATTTTACGCGCAATAAACTGTACCAAGTTATTAATTGTCTTAAAATAAAGTTTGTTACACTTCACAGATAATTATACACGAAACCCGCAACCTCGTAAGTTTAAAACTTAGGTTATGCTCAAGTTATAATAGGTTGCAAGCTGCATGCACTAAAAACTTGAACGTATACGAAAAATAATTACTCCGCGCAGATTGGTTAGGACTTAAACGGAGCGAACCAAACTTTGATGTAGGCACACACACAGACCGAAAATCGCGATCATTAACATATTTCCCGCCTAATTACCACAGACTACTTACAGCGGCTTTTTAAAATAGATTTTTTTCACTTGTCATTTATTTTGCCAAGGAGATGTGATGGGCGCGGTCGGGCGCGAGCGATGACTGAAGCTTTGTTATCTATGCGAAGTGTGTATTATAATAATAGTGATAATGACATTGCGTGAGGTGAAACAGGTGTTTTACAGACCTGGGAGCAGTCGTGTGACGATGCGCGCGCGCACCGCACGATTCCAGACCTCCAGACTGGCACTACGCAGCTTCCCGAACCGACGGTCGGCGGATCGCCCGAACTCTATTTTTAAACGAATTGCTTATAATTTTATTGTTTGAGCGAAAATCTAGCAAAAGCGACAAGCGAACACGCCGGTCGCAACACTTCTAATGCCAACTCGCGTCCCTAGCCGAGAATCCCTATAATACTCGGTAATAGGTGAGATAGCGTAATCATATTACATATATTCCCAGCGTTATAAAACCGTTTTTCTGAATTTCCCGCGACCTCACAACCAAAAACCGCTGAAAGTAAGCTAATATGCGTTAGATTTCATCACTATATCGTGTACAGAAACATTAATTATGTCAAGGTCGGAGATTCTAATACATTCCGTATTTTTATATTTTAACAGCTATAAACGAGAAAATTCTATTCTTCTTTTTTGTTGTAAGCGTATAAATAATAATACCAACTCGAAATAAACAAGAATCATTGATATTACTATCTTTGATCTTATGATGAATCACTTCCTGTATATTTCCTCTGCACACTCCAGATACTAAAAAGAAATTAGGTCCTTTACTTGTTAGAGCGAATGTGGACCAGAGATCCATATTTCTGCCTAAAGGTCAGCGTTGTAATTGTACTGTCCAAGTTTTTAGGAAAAGTACTAAGAAAGATATCTGTTTGATCTTAGTTACAAATTCTTTGGCCAATTGTGACTATTAAACAGCAAGCTGACTGTGAATTTAAAATAATTCTACCTCGACAGTGGAGGATCATTATCCCACTTAAATAACAAAATAATTTATACCTAACTATATCACAGAACGTATTGCGAATGAAGCAATTTGATTACATAATTTATAATTACCGTCATGACGTAATTAAAGAAATAGATAAGTTAAAGTTAGCATTCCAATAAAGAAAGAAAACCCGACTTACTTCCCGGATATATTCATTTGCGGCGAAACTTGGTTTAAATCGAATTAAAACGAATTAGTTTAAAATTGTATGATACAAATGAACTTTACTTGAAGCCTTTTAATTGCAACACATGATAACTAGTTAATAAATCTCAATCTTCAGGAATAACAAAGAATTTGTGTGTGAACTGAGATAGGATTTCTAGGAGTCCTGTTTGAGTTTACAATTAGATGTCCAAGGGCTGCAACAACGGCCACATAACGTCAGGTAATCTTCAGGAATAGCAACAAATATATGTATGACTGAAATAGGACTTCTGGGAGTCCTGTTTGAGCTTGGAATAAAATCTCCAAGGGCTGTAGCGACCATATAACGTCAGGTAATATTCAGGAATAGCAATGAATCTGTGTGTGACTTCAGATAGGATTTCTAGGACTCCTGTTTGAGTTTGGAAATGTCCACGGGCTACCGCAACCACATAACGTTAGATTATCTTCAGGAATAGCGACGAATTTGTGTGTGCCCTAAAATAGGATTTCTATGAATCCTGTTTTGGTTTGGAATTAGATGTCCACGGGCTGCAGCGACCACATGACGTCCGATAATCTTCAGGAAAAGCGTCGAACCTGTGTGTGACCTAAGATAGGATGTCTAGGAGTCCTGTTTTTGTTTGGAATTGGATGTCCACGGGCTGCAACGACCACGTAATGTCAGGTAACCTTCACGCTCATTTGCTAATCTGTTTACGTATCATATTGATTAATACGCCACGTTGATCAACGTAGTAAAGTTAAATAGATATAGAAGTTATTGATCTTTCAGAGAACTTGATATCTGTCGGAACATCTGAAGCTCAGAAACTTTTAACGACATGTTAACAACTTTTAATAAATCTGAATTTAGTTTGTAATATGATGTGAATTCAATTTGCCAATCTTATTTGCGTTTACCATTATTTTGAAAAGTGTTGACACCTTTTTTGTGTTCCGTATTGTGATGTACGAAAGTCTTTTTTATATGTGAGAAAAGCAGTAAATGAACATGCAAATCCACGTACAACCACAAATACGCCCGAAATCCCGTCTGAGCTCGGACTTAGATACGTTGCTACTCCTGAGGACTAAGATGGTCGCCTTGCTTCAAAGTTTAGCCGGCAACCGCACCTTTTCAACCGAAACACGAGCAATGCTTATGATTATGAGGACGGATTCTTTTGAGATAATTAATGTTTACTTATAAAACATTGGTGTAGATAATCCATCACATAATACTGCGTCTTTTATCAACCCACTACTGTCCACAACTGGGCATAATACGCAACCACAATAAACAGAACGCAGTGATGGTCACCGTTCATGCTTTTATCATTTTCGGTCCTTCAAAAAATATTGTGTAACGAAGTGTACAATAAGAGAAATGGTTACTTACATGACGATTACTATGATGTGAAACAGTTTTGGCTCCAGTTATATCATCAGTTTCAATTATAAATGCCTACAGTTTAGTCGTGATCACGAGCCAAGCAACTATTTCGCAATATTGACAATTAAAAAACGTTAATCTTACTAGCCGATATGTAGTATGATTATAAATTCCGAGATGGTATTAGTTTTAAAACGTAAGGTTGAATTATTATTATATGTAACACACGTTTATAAAAATGTTGTGTTTTTGAGTTCAGTAAAAGCGTCATCTCTTCTCCAGAACGATACACCGAGTCAATGACAGTTTATTGACAGAAAAAATATATATTAAGAATCTATTTTGAGTAAACGTATTTAGAATTTTGATTATTTATAGTATACCATACTACGGGTTTTAAAAAGATATTTTTAAGCCCCTCTATTACGAAATAAGAAACGTAAAACCAAATCATAATTCACAGTTTTCTATAAATCCACGAATATTGCCCGGCAAAGCCAGTTTCGAGCAATATAAGACAGACACAGCAATTTAAATGCCAGACACACCTAGGCTATCATTCTTCTGTTCTGAATTTTATACCAATTGAGTTTGTAGATTCATATAGTTTCTGAGTATTTATGTTATGTTAGAAGTATAGGAAACGAGCGTGCAGTGCACCTGATTTTGTTAGTCTCTGCAGCCCATGGACATCTACACTCAACCTTTAAAGGACAAAAATCCTCTTTGAGGTCGTACACTTATTTTGGTAAGAAGAGCAGCAAATTATAGTGCAGTCCACCTGATGTTACTAAACTTTACATACAATCTACGGAGATCCTAATACCGATACACAGAACGAAGGTTATATATACGAGTAGATGCGTTGCTACTTAAGAGGAGTGAGACTGTCGCCTCGCTTATAAATAAATCCGGCAACCACACTTCTCCAACCAAAACAATAGTCACTTCACGAGGGATAGTGAAGGCTGGGGTGGTACCTCCCCTATCCAACTATTATTCCACCATCTTGTTAATATTATAATGATAAACTAGCATCGTTGCTACGTTTCGTCGGACATTATTTTCGGAATAATGGACATTTCGTAATAAACAATGACGCGTGCACCATATTAAACGCAACGCTCGATTACACGTACAGTTTTAAGTGTTGACTATTCATAAACACGCAGAATAGAAACAATATGGTTTTAAATAATTTGCTCGTTATTTAATAGTTCTGGTATGTTATTGCTAACAGTGATAAATTGTAAACTTTTGTATTTAAATTTTAAAGTTCACGCTGGATTTAGATGAGATATTTTTATTAGTAAACCCATTTTTGCTAATACTGAACTAGGATTTTATGATTGGCGCTTGATTTAGATGAGATATTTTTATTAGTAAGCACATATCTACTAATACTAAACTAGGTTTTATATGATTGGCGTTTGATTTAGATGAGATATTTTTATAAGTAAGCCCATATCTTCTAACATTGAATTAGGTTTTTTGATCGATGACATATATGATAGAGAATTGACTAAACCAGGCATCCAGCCGAAACCCCTGATCCTAGAATCCTGAAATTTTGCAATTTACTATTACTACTACTATTAAAGAAATTTTGGAAAATCTTACCGGCTCAGGGGTAAAAAATGATTATAAATTATAATGAAATTTGTGATTTGTTTATTCCTGTTATTTTATTATTTTTATTTGTATGATTATTATATTATAGATTTGTTTCATATTTATATATAGGACATAATTAAGCTGCACAATTACTGGTAATGTATCATAATGTTGCCTTCTGCGCGAGGAAACAACAAGCAAAAGTTACTTGTTGATAAAAAGATAATCCTATGATATATATATTTTTCTATAATATGATAATCACGAATCATTGATAGCCTATTTAGGACTCTCACATGGATAGTTTGGTGTTCAAATACCTGTGATTTTTCAAAGTTACATGCATAAAAAACAATATCTGTTCCTTTAACGTGAAGAAAAACATGAGAAAACCTACATTTCCCATTTACTCAGAGTTCTCCATTACGTTCTCATCTTGATAGAAGAACTTGACGCGTGCTGGACTATGGTTTATCGATTCTCATTGTGGTAGGAGACACATGAGACATGCTGGATTATGGTCAAACGGTTCTCATTCTGATCGGAAACACTTGACGCGTGCTGGACTATTGTCTAACGGTTCTGATTCTGATAGGAGACACTTGAAGCGTGCTAGACTATATATTGTCGAACGATTCTTATTCTGATAGGAGACCTATTTCCACCAAGATGATAGTCATGAATAGATGATAATTATGATATAAATACCCAATCACCACTTAGAAACATTTCGCTGATTTTCCGTATCTCATAGTAAAGCTGACCTTACCTGAAAGTCAGCGTACAAAAATCTCGTGATTTGAGTTGACAGCGATTGACAGGAGAGTCGTTAACGTGTGGACTTGCCAAGTAATTCAAGGAATTCTTCTGATCGTGGATTGTCAACATTGCCCATATGTCCATATACATGGAACATGTACATGCTTTGTTTCAGGGTGACCTTGAGACACAGATCGTTATATTTATAGAGATGTCAATGTAACAAGTGTATAATTACTACTTATTTAGGCCCACGCTTAACATCCTCGGCATAACTAATAACGATTTTTCCTTCTATCCTCGCTTCTTCAAAAGACCATAACCGCTCTCCAACCGAAACAAGAGATACTTTACAATGAATCATGAGGGCGACGGTGATACCTCCCGTTTCAAGCTATACTTGCATCACGTGTTCAAAATTGTGAAGGTATTATCAGACCTGATGTAAACAAGAATATTATTTTCTCGAGTAAAAACGATATTCAGTGTACCTGGAAGTTGTTCAACATGTTAGAATTGGTAACACTATACTTTGATGTAGGGATGTTACGGAAGTTTTGAAATCGGAACCGAAGCCTGAATCGAAGTTTCTGACTTCGGTCTGTCGGAATCGGTACTAGAATTTGATTCGGATCCGGTGGCAGAGTAGGAAAACAGATGTGTTTAGAGAAGCAGGTCTTATAAAAAATGAAAAAATGTTGTTTAGGTTAGGTTTTTATTATTACTAGTTTTAAGATTTTCATTATTGTAATTAAATTGTAAATTAAAAAATTGATTATTCGTTGACAACACTCGGGGCCGTACCTGCCAATGAAAAAGAAAGGCCGTGGACTGTGTTTTAACTTTGTTCTGTTGGTCTGGATGAAGGAAACTATGTCTCTAATTTTGTATGGGTTTAATTTTCATATGATCATTTGAGACATTATTGTTTATATAAAAATGAACAATAACAAAATTACGAGTATTTTAAAATATTTTTCAATATATTCAAACCATTAAATTTATGTTGGGAATACATACCACCATACTACGCCGTACCCGCCTCATACGCAAAGAGTTCCGCGTTCGATTCCCACATATGAATGATGAGATTTGTTTTCTGTTCTGAGTTCAACTGTTTGCTTATGTGTCCATGACACCCACGACTAAGGAATGGTAATGTAGGAATATAAGTGTAAAAAACGTGTTTTTTTTTTGCAACCTATTTAATTCAGCTACCGCAGCCGCAGTGCATCTATAATTCCGATTTAAAAGCGTCGAAACCAAAACCGGAATCGGAAGTGTAAAAATAATCAGAAGTTCCGACCTTTTGTAATCACAATAGTACCTCCGCACGTCCCTATTCAAACTCAGTTAACGCAAGTTAAGGTTCAGACTGCAGGTTAAGGTATCAATTAACCAATTTCCTTAAATTTCCAGAAGCTTGGATCTTTGCAGCTGTTAGAATTGACGTTCACTTGATACGACAACATAGCCATGACTAGTTTGCAAGACGAGGTATGATTTGACCGCGTAAGTACCACCGTCTCATTTCTATTATTCTTATTTTTAGATCATAAATTTTATATAGTCTGTTAAATAATAATTGTACCAATTTAAATTCACCACCGCCACCCTCAT
>DWON01000553.1:0-31698 GCA_018251015.1 Phocides pigmalion okeechobee
TGCTTTACGGCGGGTTATGAGGATGGCGGTGGTGCCGCCCCAGGCGAGCTCTAACGGCTCTACCACCTTTAAACTAATTTCAGAACTAGGCAAAGCTGATGATGATGATGATTGTGCTTCTCATGTGTTGCTAGATGTGTGTTTTGGGGTTTCTTTCGCCGAAGTACCTTACGCGTCGGTGGTAGTATAATGACGTACAAAAAGACTTCTGTAAAGAAATTACTTTGAATAAAAATATTTTGATTTTGAATTTGATTAGCCTTAGATGATGCGTTCGAATTCTTGACACGTAAATCCAAATTTTCAAAATTAAATGTTACAAATATTTCATTACGTTTCCTACGGTGAAGGAACACATCGTGAATGACCTACACTTTTGTGATTGCTATATGAAGTACTCAAAGGTGTGTGAAGTCTATTAATCCGCAATTTCCTAGCGTAATGGACTATAGCCTAATTCTTCTCTCGTTCAGCGGTAACTCATGCTCAGCAGTGGGTCAGTAATGATTGATACACTTTATCTGAACTGAATCCTTTATTTTACGTTAAAGTTAAGAGCGTTGTCACATATAAATAAATATGTATAACTGAGTAAGGAAAACTAAGTTGGAACGCTTATCTTCACTATGTTACATCAGCTCTATACTTCATTACGTTGTAAAGAGTTTGATATTCACTGGAGCTCAAATATTTTCATTACAGGATATCTACTTGGGATGATAGTTTAAAATATGTAGGTCATTAGTTTAACTACACGCAGATGAGCGACATGTCATCATTCAGGCATTAAGTAGGTCTAGAAATCCATTAGACACTAGACAGGTGTCCATTACATCTTAACTGTATTAACCCGACCATCTATAAATGGAACACTCTATATACAACTAGCCATACACCCGGTTTTACTTACGTTAATAATTATAAATAATAAAAAAATACTCGTAGGAAATTGCATGCTTTGTTTTCCTATCCTTTTACATGCTATTTAATTCAAATGTTTTATTAGTATCTACGAGTATATATTCATACAGAACTTAGTCATTCCACACAAAAAGAAACTATTTCCACCATTTTGGGTGTTTGTTTATCTTCAAATAAAACAAATATGTTTCGAAATCGGATTATAAATACTGAAATTAATATCAAACATTAAAAAAATGAATTAGGAACATCATTTATTTTACTAAATAACATCAGTCTTTTGATCTAATGATGTAAACATTAGATTTAGAAAAAAATATATACATCATAGTTCAAGCATTGAGACAGACAAGATACCTAACAGAAAGAAATCGTCAGTTATGAAAAATATTAGAATTGTTGCCGAACTTTCATATTTTTTCAAGAATACCTAAAATGTACGATTTTTTTTTAATGAAAATTTAAATAAACTAATAAAATTAAGGGCATCACACTTACTCAATAAACATTGAACGCGTACATAAATTAATCCAATCTAACCCACAGACGGGTTTAAAACTTTTTCTCTACATCTTAGTAGAGTATACGTATACTATATACAAGTAGATAAAGGCTATCTCTCGGATTATCTTTATTGAATTACCACACGCTGGTCGCAGCGGGCGGAGAGCATAACTTAGAAATAGTTGCTCTTTCAACGTGTCGTGTGAGCTAGAATTATTTGTTCGTGTATTGAACGAAATTTCCACGGCGGAATATCTATCGTGGATGATTTATGTAGCGCTGGTTCTATTAAAGGAAGGCGGAGATTGTTTGCGACTCAGTGGTGAAAATACATGTGATATAATGGTAGCATTGTAAGCTAGTTCACTGTCTCAATACATTTACTTTATTAAGAATTAAGAAAACTATAGTCTGGTATATTGTTCTAATATTGTACGTAAAATACAATTAAAAACACGAAAGTCTTTACTGTACGTATATTGTAAATTGTTATTCATTCATATAGCGTATAATTTCTCACATAAATATTTTTTAATTTTAATTATATGACGCTAAGTTTTAAATTAGGTATAGAAAATTATTACCTTAATCTTTAATTCTTATGCTTTGCTTTTGTTCTTTTTGCTTTAAATATGATTTCTTTGCATTTTGCTTTTGAAAATTATTACTCTAATGCAGCTACTGTATCAATTTCGATTTCCGAAACCGACATCAAGTACAGGTCTAAATAGCATTAAATGCACTAATTATGATAAAAAAAAATTATGATATTAATTAAAATCATATAAAAGCTGGCGTATCCTGATTAATCAAAATTCATGGTAATCTAATTTTTTTTTAAGATTTTTACTTTTATATGTTGTGTTTTTTCATTTTATTTCATATATTAGTTGTTTAGATTATTTTGTAACGCATGCTGTGGTTACCTGTAATAATAAGAACAGTAAGACCATATACAATAGTAAAACAGTTTTTTATCATTAACACGCTGTATCTTATGTTGGTGATCCATAAATAAATAAATAAACCAGTTGTTTTAACGAAAAATACATCGGAAGGACATCTGAATATGTAGAATAGCATATATATGTATGTTACGTATAATATCATTACATTCGTCGAGACAAGTAGTATTAAGTCGGAATACGGAATAAGAGGTTCCGGCCGGATATTAAACGGAAGATGTTCGACAGCCTCCTGTTAGTCACCCCTCCAGCTGTGTCTCTATATAACAAATAATATTCTCTACATATTTCAATATGACAGATATATTGAGTTAATTATTTAGATATGGTCGTAATATTATATTATAATTTCTCATATATACAACGATGAAAATCTTAAAACTAATTGTGTATTAATTATGTAGAGAATTAGTTAATACGTAAAGTAGTTAAATTATTTGATTATATTTAAAAACGTTATGCATTTTAGAGTTTGTTAATAACTACAAAAAGAATCCATATAATTTCATCATCCTTACGTTTACTACTTACTATACTTTTTTTTTCAAAGACACTAAGATAAAATTTGTAAGGTATAAATATGTTATTAAATGCTAAATAATGATATAGTGAATTTAATAATAGCTGGGCCATGATATAAAGGAATTTTGAAAAGTGGTAGAACTATAGATCGACCTAAATACCACCGTTGTCCTCAAAATCCGCCGTAAAGCAAACCTTTTGTTTCTGTTAGCGACGTTTGGTTGCCGGCTATACAAGCGAGGCTGTCTTAGTCCTTAGGAATACCTACGCATTTATATATAATCTTAGATAGGAATTAAATCCTGTTAGGGGTTATTATGTTGATGGATATGGGATGCAGTAACCTTTTAATATTTGTTTTGCATGTTCGTTTGTTAATCTTCTAATTAAAAAATGCTGATGCAGATTAATTGATCATATTGTTTTATAATGACGTTTATCATTAATTATATTATTCAGGCCCTTATAAAGCTCACTAGTAAATATAATCGCCCTTTTTAATTTAAATCCATTACATTATAAATAATAAAAATGGTATCTAAATGTCAACGAAGAAGGTAATGTTTAAACGTAGGCACTTATTATATGTCGAATGAATTGGAATTTAAAGTTCAAACAGAATATATTATTGTAATTAAATATATAACAAATGTGAATATTGACTTACGGTGCCATTTTGTTATATATTTAACATATTCAATATTTAAGAAGGTCTATTACAAGTAAAAAAAAACTATACAAATAATAAATTGTAACTGATCGTTGTCTATATATGGGGATATATAAGAAAATGGATTATAAGGGGCCTTTATAGGGTAATACAATTCAAAACATTATCATTATATTTGTTGTCTGATTGTCTGTGCGTTTGTGCTCGCTAATGTTTTATGCTCGTTATATTTCAATCGGTCTATAATAAAAAAGTTATGCCAATTTAAAAGTTGTAATTATGAGTACAACAGATCTTTTTGCTTTTAGAAAATCTGCAAGAAACCGAAAACTAATGAGCGAAGTCGTGAACATCAGCTAATACTTAATAAATTATTTCTTGTCCTTACCAGAACATTTTTATCTATATTATTGCTGAAGGAATAGTACTTATAGTATAAGAAATAATTCTGCTATCAGAATTATTGTAATAATATTGAATAATTACATCAATATGTATTGCAGTAAACTAGGCAAAAAAGTCTCCTCATATCTTAAAATTATGACGTATACGTCATTATAAAACAAATTAAAAAAATACATGGGTAGGAATAAAATCTGTTCCATATGTATTATTTTCACCGGTCTCTTGCTATTTATTACCAACCCTGATCAATAATCCTGGGCTGGGACAAAACATTTATCAGATGAACTCAAGTACTTTATTTTTTCCATTTTCTTTAATAAGACATTTTTTATTTATTTATGCGTATACACATAAAATAACTTACAAAATGGAAACTTAATATCAGTTGCTCCAGAGAATCGATTAGAATAAGTGGTAGGTGATAACAATTATAACATAGTATACATGAATATTAAAATATTATACATATACTATACGCAAAAATATATATAAACAAATACCTAATTTATATCAAAGTTTATTAGGTGTTTGGTCGCAAGCATACATCATCTGATTGATAAAAACTTTGAAGTTACAGACATACATATAAACACATTTAATTTACGTGGCTGAAATGATCAAATTGTAATGAAAATAAAAGTAAAACTTACAAGCCTTAAGAATAAACAGGCAATTGATGACAAATATAAAAAAACAGGCCTTTATTTAATAATGTTTAAAACACCAATGACATACTTTCCACGTCATATTATTCTGCGCTCGAAGTGTAACCTAAAATAATAAAAAGACCACGTCCATACAAAATAATAAATTTGCACATTTATTGTACACCGCATAAATATTCAATGTCGCAAATGATACCACCGCTGGAGTGCAACAAATGGTCTTTAACCATAATATGGTGCTATTTAACGGTATTCATTCGATAAGCGATGGCCGAACGCTGAATATGTTGTCGGATGTTAAGTTACTCAGGTATTTCGCGCGATTACTATTAGATACATTATATTTTTTATGTTACAAGTGTAGCAAATGACTATGACGCTAATTTTATGTCTTGTCTTTTCATAGATAACCCGAGTCTACATTAATGGGACTGAATCCGTGCATGAGGAAATACGAGTATGTATATGAGTTGTATCTCATGAGGGTCAAGATGCATTCACATGTATCCGTATGTGAGGAAGTATACATGTATTGTTACTCTTGAGGATTAAGATACTTACACAAAAAGAACAGCTGTCCATCGTACGAAAAAATTGATTTTCAAAGAATTATGATAGTGGGAGTGGTACTTTGTTGGCCGAATACATATATATATATCAACATTTATTTATTGTAAATTTAGGTAATCCAGCTGTCATCACACTAGAAGTTTTTAGACTCAGTTTCTTTATGTTTGAAGACTATTACATAAATTTAAAATTACATAAATAAGTCCCATCTACACTACTGCATTGATTGGAATGGACCTATGGTAAATCCGTTCTGTCCGTAGGTGTTCTAACCGGCCAATGCGTGCCAGAGTTTGACTTTTATGCAGTTAAGGCACTGATGAAAAATGATAAAAAAAGAATCGTAGTCCACTCATATATCTATTTGTAAATGGTAAAAAAACCTAATCATTTTTTTCTAGCCATTACTTATGTTGCCGTTTCGCATAATTCCGACGACATAACACTGTACGCGATAGTACACTAGTGTCATCTATCGGCATAGAAACGCAAATCAAGCCTGCGCAGTGTCTTTACTCGCTTGTAATGGAAATACTCATTCGTCGATTACAGTAGGAGCTACGCTTTCCTTTGTCGGCTGAAGGTCGGTTCTCATCATTTGCATAACTGTTTCGTGATACTAAAGTATACGGTCACGAGTACTTTAATGTCGTTTAGTAACACTAATGTCTCACTTTCGAACCACGAATTTTGTTTGTAATGTGTTCGTAATGTTTATTATTGTCATGCTAATGCTTTGTGTGATATGTTTGTGATGATTTAATGTGATGTTGCATGGGTAATCAATGTTTCTTTGCAAATATTTAAATACAAATGTATATTTGAATATGTGGGAAGTGTACCTTTATCTACTTGTATTTATTCATAACAGTAATGTGAATTAAATATATTTGAAGTAAATAATTGTTTTATTTCGTAACTGTGCAGAACTACATATTGAACGTTTTGTGCATATTGAACCTTCACGTCACCTTTAGCAACTTAATAAATATTTGAATGAGTTGCATTTTAATTTTCCTAAGAACCCGGCACTAACTTTACGAACTACCTAATATTACTTGTCGATCTCACTATTTAGTGAAGTGCTTAGGACAAAAATCATATATAACATAATATCTACATACTTACATGACTCGACGAACAACAACACCTGTCTCATTATGTGCTGTGGCTATGGACAAACTGGCAGCGTTGAGAGGCAGCATGGAAAGGGTGGAGTAGCCGTCAATGATAACTGTAATCATCAACTGAAGTTGTATTCAACGATACACCGCGATCAAGATCGATTAGCTAGTATTAAAATTAGTTTGTCATCAGTTATGACAGATCTACAAAGATATAATTGATGATTTATAAATACATACATATAAATTACATCATTAAAATAATTCTATATATAATTGTCTATATTCTTTCTATATTCATGACTTCATTCTAATTCTTCTAAAGTACGTAATGTTATAGGTACTTCACCTTTTACAATTTCAGTGTCAGTTAAAATATTTATATTCTGGGACTAGATATAAGACTGCTGTTGAACTTGTTCAGAGTTCTAGAGAGTTGATTTAGATCCAAGAGAAATAAGCTAGCATCCGTCCACTTAACATCAGATGGTCAACGTAAGGGTTCGCCACTTCAAATAATCAAAATACGTTGTCCAAATACTTTATAAGTAACCATATCGTCAAAGAATAGTTAATTATATGTATTAAAGCGACATTTTGGCTAAAGTTACTTCCTGAGTTACAAGGCATATGAAAAAAATCACATTAGTTGTACAATATGTTTTATCATTATTGTATTTTAGTTGGTAAAATAGAAAGGAGGTTACCCAGATTCCAATTTTTCCCAAAATAAACTTTAGAATGTTATGGCCTTTTAGTATTGGCTTGCCATTATCTTGAGTACAACATAAATAACAACAGAACTGAAACTGTACATAAAATTAAAAATAACACGAGCAAAAATATAGGTAGCGTTTAAAGGTGCGAAGTGAGTAGACTCTTGATCACTGCACAGTAACCACAAGAGAAAATAGCATTTTAAAATGGCACTTATTTAACTCTTGCAATAATTAAACTTTATATATTTCAATTTAATTAACGTTGCATGCCTTTTATATCTGCTTAATTGTATGCAGCTCCAGTTAAATAAATTAAGTACAGTGATCTATTTTGAAATTTGTGAATTTTGGTTTCAAAATTAAATATTTTAAAATTTAAGTACCTATTTTTATGAACTATGGATGGACATGGTATATTGTAATTTATCGAGGTTATAACACATTTAGGCTACCAAGTTTTACAGGGTTTTGTTGTGTTTTTGTTCCAAGTTTTATAGGTTGTATAATCGTATTAATATGAATTTGATCATATTAAGAAATCTCCGTACTATAATTTTAAGAAGACCTGCAATTACTAAGTCGTTGAAACGATTTAAACATCTATTTAAGTTGATAAACATGTAAAAGAAAAATTACTAACTTATGTATAACCTACTTCGATTATATTAATAATATATACGTATGTGCTGCTATATTTTAGTGATTCAAATATGCTTTCGTTACGCATAATATAGTCTTCAGAAATACCAAAGGTTCATCCCAAGGCTACATATATGAGCTACAATCTTTTTACAAGCCAGGAGACAGACCGTTTGAAAAACAGTCCGGATACGAAGCTATGAGTATTGCTACTTGATTCAGTACGCATTTAAAATTTTATACGCTTACCTATGTGTAAACACACGACAATAGATTGTCAGTAAGAAAGGTACGCATGTAATTAATATGTCACGGAGCAAGAATTCACATTAGAAACATTGTAAGATGGTTGTGTTCTTTTTTGATCTTCAATGTTCTATTCCCGTCGGTTGATCTATTTGTGGATATCCGACGGGCGAAATGTCGGCCGCACGATTCGTGTACAGACATTGAAACATCATATTTTATTATGGTTGACACCTGGGAAACGTTCGGAATGATTTTTAGGGTTTTGTGCTTGTTGAGTGGACATCTTAAACTCCTCAAATAGTTAGCTTTTTAAACTTTAAATAGTTTAAATAGTATAATAGTATAATAATATTGATTAATTTATAAATAACTTTCTACAGCAATAAAGCCAAATATTTACATAAATAATTCATAGCAGTAATCCAAATTTAGTTGAGTTTAGACAGAAATCAAACCTTTGAGCCTATTTTCGCAGTAGACGGCTCAGCACAAGAATCATGCAATTATCGAGAATGAATGGATTATCGTTTAATACTGTGTTATTATTTGGCAAAAATAATGTAAAAACAGTAGTACGTAGTATCCTAAAGTCAATCACTCATGAGTCGCTACTTTTATGAAGTAGATAATATAGAATACCTCCTTTTAGATAGATAATAATTAGATAAATATAGAAGAATAAGAAAATCCTATCACGTTACTGTAGCGTGTGCAATTCATACTACATTCCTACAAACTGTTCTCAAACCATATAGTTACTAGGTATAGGGATAATATGGGATTTTAATGATTTTAGTTTAATCGCTAGAACTGCAGCTGTTCGACAAGATCAAATGTAATTAAGAAAAAATATCACAAATGCTACATTTAGCACCTGTAAAGTATTTGAATGTAGCACTTACTCCTACAAATGTTATTTTCATCCTAATTGGCGATACAATGTAATATACGCTTCACACGAAGCCAAAGATCGCGAGCCATTAAAAAAATATGTGTTTATGTGCGAGTGATGTACTATTATCGTTAAATGATCATTAATCTATCCGTTATCTGTACCTGATGATGTTATAATTGTCTCTACGTAGATATGTAATATACACTGCTATATATTACAGGCTATCAACACGATTCCTTCAGTAATAAATGCAAGAATAAGACCGCTAATCGGTTTATAATAGTTATTGTTTATTGCCAAGAATCGCAATCAAGTCTACTTGAATGACTGTAATTGATCCACATTTAGTATCTGTATTTAACTTCTAGCTTTTAATTTCTGCGTAACTGTAATTTTACGGTAATATTTAAGACTATATTTTGTCTGCAACTTTCCTTCCTGCAAACCTATAAATTAGACGTGTATGTGTAGACTATTTTACCTGTGTGTGTGTAGACTATTGAAGTCTATATTTATATTTGAAAGAAATCTATAAGATACAAATAATCATAATAATTTTCATGTTTCATACACGCTTTGATACAACTTTTATTTCTTATTTTAATCCGTTTGTGGGGACTCGCCTAAATTCTTCTCATAGTGCTTACGTTGCTAGATTAAAGGATCTTATTTCAGAATTCTAGTTCAGCGGTTTCAGTTATGTGTTGATTTCTAGGTTATTCAATCACCTTGGTTTTCTACAGTATATAAATAACTTATACAAACCTATTTTCTATTTATACAACAAAAATATATTCATTGCATATTTTTGTAAAGTATTAATGGCCAAAGTGGGTAGAGTTTAATGGAATAATAAGAGTAAGTAGGCACATACATCCGTTAACAAGTAAATGAGGTCTGTTATCACTCGACGCTCTTAAGATTGAGTTAAAGATAAAAGAAAAAGGAAGTTCTATATTATTTGAGTATCCATATTTCTTACTCTATTTGTCTCTTCTAGTTATGGGTAATGCGACCTGCTGGTTATTTGATCACTTGCGACATTCCACGACAAGATTTATGAGGTTCTGACGCTAAGAGTACTGAGGTTAGTTTGAACATTTTAAATTGGTAAGGTTTAATTTTGAAACACTGACATCTGATTTTTTTTAGTTTCAACGTTAATCTATTTTCATCCCAATACTGATCACAGTTATTCTTTCAGAATGATAATCGTCTTTGTCATACTCTATCTAATCAGGGTTGACTGGTAGAAAATGGTAACTGACATTTAGTCCACTTTTTGTACTTTTTGTACCACTTTCTTTTTTAATAATAAATAATTATAGTGGTTAGCCCATAATTCACAGACCTAAGTGCGGATTAGTAGATCCAGACACATTTGAGAACTTCATAGAAACTTTCAAGCATGCCTTCTCCACGATGTTTTCTTTCGTCGTTAAATCAAGTTAAAAATATTTTTAATCACCGTCTGACTTCAAAAAATCGTGCCAGGGATTCGAACCCCAAACTCCTTGTGTGCGACGCTGGTATCATACTAATAGGCTATCAGTGTTTCATTATTTCGATATATTATTATTTGTAGGTGATAAAGTAGGTGTGCCTAAATTAGGTATTTAGAAGCAAGTTAACGAAGGATTTGTTTTATAGATAGTGATAATAAGTTTAAACTTATAGGTAACTAAGAAAAAGAAAAATCATTGGTTTTTAAATTATATTTGGCATACCCATTAGTATAATAATCTCAATGTATTTAATATAAAATTAACTAACCCAAACAATATTTTGATATTAAACATAGAAGATAAATCATAACCACATAAATATTTCGAATACTGGCCACCGTTTTGATTCTGTTTCAAAAATGTATCTCACAATTGCAGACTCTATCTATATTTAAATCTGCGTAAGTGGGTATAAGGTGCCTCTACATCGAGATAGCTACGTAGAGTCCATACGTGCCTTGTTATATGACGTAACTCCCTCTACGCCGTAGCTTCTCTTTGAAGACGGAACGCACAAAAATATAATTAACAAGGACAGAAGTATATAGCTTACCATATATGGAAAGGAGACGGTCATAGCTCAATCGATGTCATCTTCAAATGCAACGCCTGATGTGTATCCAGCAGCAATAAGTTTCGTTGCCTCTAACTTTATCGGAATTTATTTTCTTTTGATATTTTTGACAAATTCAAATTTTTACACGATGTACTAGTAATATGTGTATGTGTGAATAGTTTGTCTTGTGATGTTTTTCCCCACGTAGATAAAACTGTTTTTAATGTATCCTTTCGTTAAAATTAATAACATTTACGACAATATTCTCAGTGCTTCTGAACTAATGTAGTAATTTAAAGATGTTAGAAACCATTATGCTCCAGAGATACTACCGTTAAACCTACTAATGCTTATAGCAGCGGTATTAAATGCATGGGTGATCCGGTTTGAAGGGTGTTGTAAGGGAATACTTAGACTTAATCTTCTGGAGTAGCAACACATCTGATAAGGACCTTAGAAAATACTCCATTCCTGTTTGTATTTTAGTCTATAGGAATAGCTAGGTGATTTCCGTTTGAGATCCCGGGGCTTCTTTTAATGTTCTGCGCAGCCGCCGAAAGGGTATTAGTGGGTAAAGATCTCACATTACTCATCTTTTTCCCAAAAGATCGGATATCTTAAGATTTTCTTCCAAAAACCAAAAATATAGTATTGATCGCTTGCAATTATTTTTTGTATACATTTGAGTGTAAACGATAAATGTAGAGTCAACGCTTTTTTAGAACAAAAATCCTATCTAATTTGTAATAGATATGACATTGATAATATTGATCCAGATATCTACGAAATAGAAATGTCTTTTTTCTTACCAAATGGATGACATAGTGAAGTAACAAAAAGTTAAGTCTATAACTTTTGGAAAGTCGGATATTTATATATTTCTTAATTAATGTTTTTTGCAAATGTCATCTTACTTTTGATTTATTTAAAAATATGCCAAATTTAAATTTTTAAACCTGCAAAGATATATATACCGTTGACGCCATTATACTCGAAGTAAATAAGTAATTTAGTAAATGCATTAAAAAAAATTTTAACCTTAAATATCAGGTTTAAAAAGAAATATTAAATCAATCTCTGTTTTAAATCTTTTAAAATAAATATCGTCAAGTAATAATAATAATAATAATAATACTTAGCACGTTACTATACTTGCGTTGCCTAGTGTACATTATAACAAATGATTTGGGCTGCGTCCGAGTGGCTGCCGCTTGGGTGTGGCTGGCGCGGGGCGGAGCGTGCGGGGAGCCCGCCCCTGAACAAGATGGCAGCCGTGTGCGCGCCAAATTTTGAATTTTCTCTACTCTACTGTAGAGTATGACCATTAAAATCTTCCAATATTACATTTATTTTCACAATTTTCATTGAATATGTTTATGTCGACAAGCATAGGATTGAAAAATGTATTTTAAAAACATATTAATTACAAATCAATAGTAATTATTATAATCTCAAAAAATAATACTCAGAAAATTATGTTCAGTACATGTATAGGTATAACTAGGGAACATATTCGTAATTTTTATATTCTCCAAAATATTGCAACTTCAAAATTAGCGAAGTGTTTAAAAACGGTGTTAAGTAATAATTACTACATATTTAATCACATTTCCTTCATGTGTGAGTGTAAATAATAAAATAAATTCATTGAGCGTCATCACATAACCATTATGACAAAAAATGTTTTAACACGTCCATTACAGTTATGAGTTTACACTTATTCATTTCAACGTAATAAATGTCGTAACATAATATGTGTCATAAATTGAAATCTCAGTACAAAGGAGCGGCGGCTCACAAGAGCGTCTATAAACAAATCGTTATTGCGATTTAAGGACCCATTTAAAACCTATAAATTTTGAAACGCAACACAAACACGACCTAAAGTTTTACAGGATAGAGTCTAATACATTTTTTTAACGTAAACGCCGGAGCTCTCATAAACTATTTTGAGTAAAAGCGAAATGAACGCACGACTCTTCCATCTCTATTCGGCACGTGTAGAAAATTATAAGTCTGAGTGAGAGAACGAACATTTACGAGGTGTTTATATCGATACGGCGGTGTTGATTTAACCATTGCTTTGGTTTATTGCAGTCAATAAAATTGAATGTTATGAGGCAAGGTCGCACGTGAAAGATTGCTTGTAATTTATGTCTTCATCTTGGACACTACGCTTTCCAAACGCATCGTATAGAGACCGGTTGTCTGATTATTTCGTCCATACACTCGGGTCACTGAATTGAAGGGCAAATATTAGTTAATAAGCCTTCATTACCAACATATCTCTGATCACAAGTAAACATCTGTCATTTACAGCTAATTAGAATATAATTAATATGTATAGTTTTAACGAACAGGCATATAAATCAATTTTCAAAAATGCATTCAAAAATCTAAAGCATTTATCTAAAGAAATATCTGAGTTCGTTTAAAAGAAAATTTATACAAGAAATTATTATTTTATAAATTTTTAGTAAGATTATTTATTTATACGCCCAAAATTATTGAAATGAACAATAAATACGGTTTGACCAAAATAAAATGTGTTCCTTAGAATCTTTGTGACTGTTTTAAGTTACATTCAAGGCATTCCACTTTAACTTTCAGTGGTTGCAACGTATTCGTAACAAATTTGAAGTAAAATAGTTAGAAATCATTATTTGATGTAACAACTCTTGTCCATTTGAAGTCTTTATTGTTTTTGTAAATTATGGCAATATCTGAATATTAAGTGGTCAATACTGCTCATTGATAAGTGTACTAACTAAGATCGACCACATGTATTGCCGTCTCTGCATCCTAATTTGGAACAGTCATTCACATCCTTAAAACCAGAGCATAGGTAAACCACAAACCAGGAAAATTCTGTTGCTTACAGTTATCTGTTGGTTATTGGTCTGTACTGGTCAATATCAGGTAAATTGCATTGTTGTTTGCTACTTCTATGAAATAAATAAAAAAACGAGTATGGCTGAAAAAAAAAAGTTGACTATTTAACAAAATATTAGATACTTCTAATGTCTTTAGTTAAATAGTTTTTAATGTAGGTATAGTCAGAATACTTTCATATATACATGTGTTAGATATTTATAAAGTTTGGTTGAGTAATATGAGGTATTAAGCCATATAATAGAATAGGTAATCGTACCTTAGATAAATCTACGTAGTTTGTACTGACAGATACAGTTGAATGCATATCCTTGTTATAGGTACTAATCTCAGATATATACATGATATACCTATCATAATATGTATAGTGGTTGTCTTATATAGCTATACGTATTGTCAATATAAATATTTTACAAAGAAAGGTATAAAAATGCATGTTATATAACAAAGTTGACTTACTCTACATGTTACAGTAAGAGCGAACTCTATCTTTATTGGTATCGACGCTTCAAAAGGGGATCTCGCTCCATATCAGAGTTAGTTTAAAGGTCAATATAAATTGGTCAGTCAGTCATCTGCCACAATGATAGCCAAGTGTTATTTACGAGCTCCGATGTGCCATTGCACTTACTCCAGATTGGGTTCACGGTCGTGTCGAGATAACAATATTGTCAACTGACGTACTCGTAAGAATGTATGTAAGTGTATACAGTAAGAATGACTGCATGGAGTTGAGACAGGAATTTTTAATTTTGAACAGGAATGAAAATTTTCGTTTTTGTGTAAATTTTATGTTTTAAAAATATATAAATATGAAACTTGCAAAACTAATAGAATGGAAGATATAATTGATACGTGTGGTAATATATATTTTTACTTGATACTTCTAATTATTACCATTTTTAAAGAGGTAGATTAACCTCGATCAATAAATAAATATAATATTAATGAAAAACTATGATGCTGTCATTATTACTGGTCGTTTAAATTAATAATAAAACATAATAGTTCCATGCAGTAGCTATGTAATTGAAGATTCAAAGTTATTCAAAAAAATGTTATATAACCGTAAACGACTTCCGGAGAGCGCATCATATTAGCTGGACGTCAGTCAGACAAATACAGCGTCATTTAAAACCCTGCAAAACCATAATTGCCTCAATTTCGAACTTGTCAAAATCGCATTAGTTCGACCTTACGTGGAGAATAATGGTGCGCCTTCAGCGTTCATTGGATGCGAGGCATTATTAAAAACTCATTAGAGCGAGCCACACCTAGCCGTATAAATAACCAAGTTCGTGTTGAAACAGAAAAAAGTAATTTTCAGATTTGTGCCGGGAGGGGCGGGCCAATCACCCGTGGCTGACACGGAAGGAACCGGGTCTCTATCACGCGAAATCATTATTTTGTCGTTAGGGAAACGTATTATAATGACGCCGACTTGAAGCCAATCGTCGGCACAATACTGAAAGCCTGGAATTTGCATGTGAGACAAGCATATTATATTATTCAATATCTACATTCTAGGGCAGATCGTACGTGGCGGAACAAATGGTATGAGAAATATGACTTGATTTTCAATAGACATGCTTCATAGGTGCCAGATGTTGGATTCATGGGGCTCTGTAAATAAGATTTGGTATTTGGTACAATAATTATTGACATTAACGGCAAGGCAACGGACTTTATTACACATGTCTTGACGTTTTTGAGCTTACGACGTAAGTTTTTATGTGAGAAAAATAGAAAATGAGTTTGTAGGCCGCCCAAAGTAGCCGATGAACCCCATGTTTTATATGAGCTTACACGTATTGCTACTCATGAAGACGAGCGTCACCTCGCTTCTTAGTGTAGCATTCTAGTCTGGATATGATATGTCTAGGTATGTGTATAAGAATTTTTATGATTAAAGCAATACCGACTACTTTTAATCTGTATTTTATATTGCATATTGTTTTTTTTGTATAATATTATTATGAAAATCGTAGGTTTAAGAAAAATAATCATTTTAGTAGTAACTTCATTCAAGACAAAAAAGGTTTTATATTTCTAATTCTCAAGGGAGTTGAATGTCTCGTGTTGAAATAATTCAATCGTGCACCTAATCATATGCTCAAGGCATATTGATCATATGCTTACATATGTATTTGTTTTTTGATTTAATTGTAGTTGTTATTTACGACCTTGTTACAATATTACAGAGAGCGATGAAAATTATAAATTTGAATACTACTTTAAAAATAGGATTTTGTGAGAGACAAACCTTTTAAATTTGATTTTTTTATGCTTTAGTAGTAGCAATGGCATAAGCTGTTCATCTGATGATAGGCAGTCGTTTCCACCAATGAATGTCTGTAACCAACTTCGTATAGATCAGGAATCTTGTTTAAACTTTATCACAAATATATCTAATTACTGTTACTCTTCAGAACTATAAAGTTGAAATGCCGAAAAGCGACAGACATAATTTTATAACCTTTAAATATATAGAACCTTATATAAAGCAATAGCAGATTTCATTTAACTATATTAAACGATTCCGATGAAAGCCAAACAATTCTGTATTTAAAATATAGCTATAAGTAGCAGAACTATTTAGTATTTCCCTATATTTTTTTGAGCCCTAATGGAATCCATATCCATATTTCTTAGTATATCGTTTTATTTTCAGCAAGATATTATGTCATCTGTCTCAAATTCATTTTCTGAACAAAAAAGTTTTGTTTCACTTTTACAATATAATATAGTGTTTTAAGTGTGTGTGAGTGTCTTATGTCTAATTAGTGAATTATGTGTTATCACTTATGACTTTTTCACTGTTAAAAAAGACATAATTTACTCATATTTACGGTTAGCTAAAAAATATTTACGTGTAGTGGATTCATTGATTTTGTATCGTAAAACTTTACAATAAAAATTATTAATAGCGAAGGTAGTAAATATAATAAAAATCTGTAAGTACAATCATTATGCTTTATTAATTTCATGTATTTATATATTTATGACAATATCGTCTCGCCTAACCTTATTAAGTTACTAATTATAGTTATATTTCATAAATTTTGAATTGATAGGACATAATGGTAAATAAAATCGATTAGGTATCCATTATCTCGTCTAGAGACCTAAATCTTGAAAGTTAAAGGACAGTTGTCAGTTCGCCTAACAATCAAAACTTAGTTTAATTTATAAAACTAATTTTACTTTATGTAAAATTTTACAAACCGAAATTAATGTTGAAACATCTATCTGGCAAGGGACTGATTTAAATCCATTCACGTTTTGATTGCACTTGAAAAGTGATCGATTCATTCTCGAACAATGTCGTTCGTATCTCAATAGCATCCATAAACCCGTCACTTCATTAATTTACGCAATCAAAATGCTTACTGCTACAACAAAAATTAAAACATAAACATGAGATATTTGAGCAAATTTCAAATAATAAACAAAATGCATCCCAGCCAGACAGCCTTAGAATAAATTAACCGATTCAAGAGTCGATAGAGAAAGACGCAAACCTAATTAAAGTGATTCAATAAATAAATACCGTATAAAATATCGACAATATACAGTTAAAACAATTTACATTTACTTAACGAACACAGCACAAATTAAAATATATATGTATAAGATGAAATGGGCTCACTGAGTTCTTAAAACATTCGCTAGTTACAATCTATGTGAAAAAAAACAATTTACAATAAATAGTTTACATTATTACGAAACAAACGTATAACGTGAATCCCGATAAAGTTCAACCTTTCAAAGTCACGCTCCATTAACAGTACCTATCGTAAGACTATCATGTTACAAGTAAATACTTAATGCTCGATAATTTTACGTATATTGGTTTCCTTAGGCAATGATTTTATAAAAATACCTTTTGTCTCCGTGAGACTTGTATATGAACCGGCCAAATGCTGACATGCACTACATGCGCTTACTACGTAGGTACTCCTTTTATACAAACACTGAACAACCAGTAGTATATTTCCTAACTTTGGTATACTGTGTACATGTCCCCGTACCTACTTTCCATAAGGAGATTCAAATTATGAAAAAAATAGGTATAAAGTTCTTCTGCACAGAATCGAAGGTAACTTTTATTCCACTATATTAGAACAATTAGTGAATTTCTCTGCGTAGACGTATAAGATGATTTAATTTAAACATGCCTCTAATCATTTTGATTCCTCCATTAAATGGCACGACCTTAGTCCGTGTACAATGAAATAAAAAAAATATTGATAATCGTAAGCTTTACCCTTGTAGCATTTAACAATAATATTATAAGAATTCCTATGATTTTATTATCAGTATTAATTACGTATATGTGTCATCGAAAAATCGTATACATTGCACTTGTATAACTGGCCTTTCCTACTACGAATTAACTGACTTGTCCGACAGAGAAAGAGTAACGACACGCTAATTATGATTTACTTACTAAAGAAAACCGTAATCATCATTTCAATTACGGTGTATAACAAAAATGAGTACAAAAATAATACATAGGTACACATTTAAGTTCACTTTGATAGTAATTGCTATTGAAAAATGTAAAAGAAGTTAATTAACTCATCTTGCTGCCAGGAGGGATTATGTTGTTGTTGTTCATTTTTATTTCCTCGTCCAGATCGCTACTCGTTACCAATTTTCGGTGGGACAAGTCCCTAAAAGGGTAAATCAGAGAAGATTCACGAATTACAAACTCGTCCCCGCGAATTATCAAGAAATAATCGTTGCTTCCCAAAATTAATCTCAATAATATTATTCACACTAAAACAATTGTACATAATCGTAAATTCTAAAATTATTATGTTTATATGTACAGAATAGCATTTCGATAGCTTAATTAGAAATAAAACATCAAATATATTAAATAATAACAATATCGATACTAATTGCCTTCTTATCAATGGTTAATTATAAGAGGTCCTTATGGTTTTGTGATTCGTATTGCAAGAAAAAAGATTTGTTTTTGACAAAGTGCTCGACTTGTACTTAAAGAACTGACATTAAAACAGGATAAAATATCAGGAGAGTTTATATTACATTTATGATTGAGTGAGTCCGTAGGTCACACAGAAAGAGTCACGGATGTTACAATAAATTGTTCCGTCAAGCACTTTGACAAGAATTTATAAGGTCTAATAAACCAATTGCGAAAGAGTAGACAATTCCGAATAACCGTTCGGTTTCCAAACAATAATATCTCGACTACATAATAGTAATGCAATCACATCAAACTCGATGCAGTAAATTATCATAAACACTGCGTTTTTGGTAATTATTGGTATTGAGATTGTTCTATAAATTAATTTATACTTAACAACTGTAAAAATCTCTTCATCACACTATCATTACTCTTTATGCCAAGTCACTAAGTTACGTATTAGTTATAATGTAATATTATCATGAAAAGTCCAACATACAATTTATACAAATTAAACTGTTCTAGTAACTGGGGTCGCTGGATCGATCGCTTCAGATTGTCGCTAAATTCGATAGAATACGAAAAAAAGTGAGTATGAGGTGTAATCTGAAACAAATCGATCGATAGTCCTGGACCGCGTGGACTAAGCTTGGAGATTACTGCGGTGAAGTGGGCGGGCTCATGTTGTCCGGCTCGTCCCCAGAGCCCGGCTCGCCTTTGGTCTTGTTCTCCTTCTTCCACTTCATGCGGCGGTTTTGGAACCAGATCTTGATCTGGCGCTCGGTGAGGCAGAGCGCGTGCGCGATCTCGATCCGTCTCCTTCGCGTCAGGTACCGGTTGAAGTGGAACTCCTTCTCCAGCTCGAGGGTCTGGTACCGCGTGTACGTTTGCCGCCCCCGCTTTCGTTCTGAAATTATATAAGAATATACGTTAGGATATGGTCAAAGATCGTTACGATTCCCCGAATCAACGCATCTGCACTTGCAATAATATTTTTTTGCATTTCGAATTGTTTATTGTAACAATCAATTGATGCTGTAGCACCACTTGCAAATTATTTCAACTATGTATTTTAATTAAACTTATAATATTTTTTCTGTGGATTGGCTGGATTGGAATTGGATTGGATTCTGGCGATTGGAGCAACATTTTGGATACAGTTTCTAATGCTATATGTAGGGGGCTAGGAGTAGATATACATATATACATAATTATACCATTGACTTATAATATTCTCTTATGACGGTAACTTGGATGAAGTCATAGGTAAAGAAATTTGGATCGTTTAACTTATCTTTTTATTTATTACTGTATATAGAAAATAGAAAAAAACGTTATGAATAAGGCGCTACTGCTAATTTCTTACCGATTTCATTGCTTAATAAGCATATTGATTAATTTCCAATTTGTTTATAACCTAAATCAAAATTAAATTTTATTCATAAACTTTATTTAATGTGCAAGAACTAAGTCTATAAGTTATATATATATATATAGTTATATATATATATATAAGGTTTCAATCCAATCCGTATTATCTTAAGATATTAATAAAATATATGAACCAACAACAATAAGTAATTCGATATATCAGGATTTTTTACGCATGACATGACTGGGGCAATCACATTACTTACATAAAAACAGGGCATTGTAATATTGCTATACTGCACATTAGCCAGGGTTAAATAGCAGTACAAATAAAGAGGTTGTGAGACAGCCCTAAGCGCTGCCAGACGTTAAAAACTGCATAGGCATTTCTGATAAATGGTGGTTATTTGTAAACAGCGAACACTCCCGGCGAAGTTAATTGAAAATTGTTTTGAGCTTATCAATTTGTTAATTGTTTTTGCTTGTTCGGTATTTCTCTCGGCTGTCGGGAGTAACAAAGTTTTATAGTATACATAGAGCTACTAGAAACTTTACAAATAAGAAAATATATCATCACATACATTTAGTACCTAATTCAGGAAACACGCTTTGAATATGATTCTTCTCGTGGTAGTCGTAAGAGACAATTAAGTAAATAAATCTATGAGATATATTTATATAGATAAATAAACTACTATGTTCCATATTAATGTTATACGCAGATTTTTAGGTTTTTGTAGTAAAATGGTAAAAATCAAACGTTTTAATTTTGTCGTGTCCCTGGCGGCCATTATAACATTGTGTTTCTGGGTATACATGACAAAATAAGTCTGAGCGTGTATACGTATATCAAAGTTATTATCCTAAAGAAATTTACGTATGAATAAGGTATATCAAAACAGGTGCAGTAGATTTGTATTCGCAAATCTTAGAGTAAATTTTTCCGCCACTTCGTAAGATCATCAATAATTTTCCCATCACAAGACGCGTGTGATGTTGCATGAATATGTCATAAACCCGTTGGCTGTATTTATTCGAAGACACGGTCTGAACCGCTACCGAAGCCAATTAAAATAATTTAAGACGCCGCGGGCCTTTTTCGTTTTGTACCCATTATTCTTCGGGAGATGCAAACCCTATTATACACGGTTTAGAAGATGCCCTGAACTGTGTAATTTGTTTTGAATTAAAAAACAAATCTGACGTTTAAACTCCAGGTTATTATGCGTTTAGTGAAATTAATAGAATTTTGAGAGCATAAGCTATCGAAAACGTGCTTTCATTTATTGGAGCTGGTTTGTAAGCACGATTGTGTAGTAATTTGGTAAGTTTAAGTTGAACTGTAAATGAATTATGAATTTTAAATAGTATAGTATTTTGGTGAAGCAATTCTTGTGTCTTTTACTATGAGTATCAAGCGACTATGAAGCTACGAGTATGAAGCGGCCATGGTATTCGTAATCAGATGAATCGACTACTGTACTCAATGAATTTTACTACAAATTACTATGGGCAACACTGAACACCTAGTATCAAGAAGGCTGCAAGAATTTGCTACATAAATTTCATATGGTATTTTAAATTCAACAAACAACTTCGATTGATAATGCGATTTAAAATAACGATGTAATGTTGATTGTTATTTTATCATTTCCTCAAAATTTACCTAAAATTTGTTCGAAGCAATTGGAGCTTTTCAAAATTAAGTTTCGTCGACTCCGCCATAAAGGCGAACTCTGTTGATTATTTTCGTTTCAACTGAAACACGCGAAACAACTTGCTATACAAGATAAACACGCGAACTTCGAAGAAACACGCCACAAAACGTGGGATTACATTGCGAATGATACCGTCCTTAACACTGTTTCTCAGGAATATTCATAACTAAAAAAAACAAGTACCTACGAACTCGATGACAAGTAGACTATTTTGTAAGTGTTTAGTCTCTCTTGACAAATTGAGTACACGGTATAAACCAACAATGGGCGCCCGAAGTCTGTGTTACAATATTGAAACAATAAGACTCTACAATCGATACATCTACGAGGCTAACACGAGTATTACTTTATGTCTCCTTACTATATGTTGACTAGTATTAAGTGCCTTAAAAATAAAAGCAACACAATGTAACACAAAGAAAAAAATAGATTCAACTGTTTTAAAGGTAGGTTAGATTCTAGGGGATTTCGAAAAATTTGTTAAATCGAGGAAATCGCTAAATTGAGGGTCGTTATATTAAGGACAAAGATGGTCGTCTCGCTTGAAAGTGTAGCCGGCAACCGCACCTCTCCAGCCGAAACATAATGCTTTACGACGGATTATGAGGGCGGCGGTGGTACCTCTCCGATCGAACTATAGTTCTCCTACTCTTAAAGTAAAGAGAGCTCTCCTTCAAAACTGGCGATGCACGACTCCTCTGGTGTTGCAAATGTCCATAGGCGACAAAATATATTAAAAGAAAAAAAATGGCCTGTTTACTCAGTTGCTGTTTCCACCATAAAATGCTAACGGAGTAAAGACAGGAACAGTTTAAAGGAACAAAGCGAGCAACAATTCATGAATGCAAAAGATCGAGAGCTTAGTAGATACAAGTGGTGCAGCGTATTCAAAATTATTGGCCACTTGTTGCACCGGAAATTGATAACAGCCTCATCGCACCGCGTTTTGGGAAGCATTCAAGAATGTAAATGCTATTGTCCAACGAATATTGACTATTGACGGCATAGTTTATACATGCCTTTATAAAATTAGGTTTAAGATTAGGTATTATAAAATTGTAAATTAGGTACCTGGTTATATTTATCAAATAGGTACCTATTGGTATTAATGTAGTGTTACGTATGTAATTTTAGATGTTAGTAATAGAAATGTTAATTTAAATAATTAATAATAATACTGTGTATATTCACAGTTTTAGAGCATATTGTTCTTGAAAGATACTTGTAAAATTATTATATTTAAAATGAGGGAATGTATAATACATGATTACGATCGGCTAAACGACATGTCATAAAACAAAGTTTATTAGTTTTCGAACCAAATTTAGCAACTAGATAGTTTAAGAAACCTAAAACAATTACCAGTCTTGGCCACGAAGTCGTTCCATCGTATAAAATATACAAAACAAAATCATACACAACCATATAGCTCATGAAATCCCCTTCCCAGCGGGCTTTATATATTACACTAGCGGTTTCATCGCGCACTCAGATGCATAAAACATGATCCCGACGTCAGATTTAAACCGTACGTAATAAGAACATTAAGGCGGTCAGAAGGCGGGCGGATCGCACGCGGTCGATGCAGTCTGGGCGGTTTAACATTTTATCGAGTCAGCGTTGCGAGAGGCGGCACTAAGTTAGAGCTGTTTGTTTAGAGCGAAGATGCGCCGCTAATTCACTGAAATACTGTATTTTTAGCATCTGTGTGTATACGAATACACAGATGTTGTTCCCGCTTGCAGCCTTGTAGCGCCGACGTGAATACAGCAAGTGCTGTATTTATGTAATCTGTAGAGATTTGTACGTACACAACAGATGTGTATACAATGTTGTTGTACACAGCAATGTTGTACGCCGCAGGGATACCAAATTCTATTTGAATCATTTAATAATTTTATACAATTACCTAGTAAAAATAGAATTAGAGTTAGAATAGTTAAATTCGTTTTAAAACTTACATACAGTTTATTAATAACACGATCAAAAGGCAGACAGATCGCATGCGGTAGATTCAGTATTGGCGGTTTAATAAGAAAGGAATTGAATAAACAATTTAGAAACATACTGAAAACTATACCTAATAAGAACATCAAGTCGCTCAGGAAATGGGTAGATCGCATGCAGTCGATGCAATCTCAGCGATTTAATAAAGCGAATGCGGTAATTCCTTTAAACAAGTATTTTAACTTTCTTAGCAGCAGTAATTTCAAGAAACACACTAACATGAGAACCTGATGGTAACTAGTCACTCCTGCTTAGATATCTGTTACCAAATCCTATCGGAACTTAATAATTCTAGACGATTGAAATGGTCATCTCATTGTAAATTAACCACCCATCACAACTTGAAACACACAAACACTTGAAGGTTTAACCTTCAGTATAATGCAAATTGAAGGCTAAAAGAAAATTATTGCTGAGTTAAAAAATTCAAATTACAGCCATTGCATGCAATAGTATAAAATATTCACTTAATAATTTATACTATTAATATTATGAATGATCACTTGAAATAATTCATGTGATGAATATTTATACAAACTTTACACAAATTGAGAACCACAAAGAAAAGTTAAAAATTGAACGTGATATGCCCAATAACGATGACTTATAAACGATAAATAATAATGGATATAAATTCAATCAGAAGGCAAACAGATGGCTTACAGGTACAGCTCACAGTTTATCTTCAAAATATGAAATGTTTATTTCATCTTTGTAATAACAGCAGGTTAAGTATATTTATTACTGCATTTCAATCATTCGTTTAAGTATTTTTTAAGTAAAATTTAAACAAAATTATGCATAACAAAAGTGTAAACCACAATGGGAAAGGATTTGTATTTCGAAGATTTAAAAATAGGAAGAAATCAACAAAATATCATCAAGATTTTATTGGGTTATCATCATAAATCCATATCTGATTTATTGTTGACTACGATTTCTTTCCAGAATGAGAATCATTAGGTAATAAACCAACACGCTAGCCGATTGCAGATTAGTAGACATTGTACATTAGGACATTATGGAAAAAATCTAGCATGTTTCCTCACGATGTTAACCTTCATCTTTGATGCAAGGGCTAATTTATTTCGAATACGTACATAATCTTACATATTTAGAAGAGATTCGAGATCCGGCTTCGCATGCTAATGATCAGAATCTTAGTAAAATTCTGTTATTGCTTGGATTAGAAAGCACGCGTTTATCACGCCACGGTTTACCCGCCCGTGTGACGTGGTAAAATGAAATCGCAGCTTTAGGGGCGTCGGGCGCAGCGCTGCATGTGTCGCCGGGCGCGTATAAATCATCGCGGGGGGAGTTACAAAATCGGCTCGGCTTACTTTCACGACACAGTGGACACGCGTGAGACGACACTCGGCCTTTGAGCGTGAGACTAACGTAATTACACTTTACTTAGACTTGAGTAGGCAATATTGCTCAAGGGCGATAGTTACAATTTTAGCAGTAATGTCCGCTAGTAAATCTATCAAAATTAGGTATTTGGATTTATTTTGTGACACAAAATTAGAATATCGAAAAATAATTAATATCAATAATCTGTATACCGGTTTATTATGCTGGCCTGCAGCATACCTTTTTTGCAGCAATTCTGGCTTTTCAGTATATTATATTCGATGTAAACGACTAACATATTCACCTCGAATGTAAGAAACTCAGTAAGCAAAGTAGCTACAAATCTAGTAGACTTCATTTGGGAATCCTCGTCTGTACGAAGTTTTTTACATATGTATGTATGTGAGCGACTTTTACCACTAAGAGGTAGTATGGTAGTTCTCTATTTTTGAGATAAATAAAACATTTAACGAAAACAAAGGCATAATAAAATATAAAGAATATCCAAATTTTCAATATTCGAACGTATTATTTTATGGGTACCTAATAAAAAAAATCGATTTTACAAAATTATCCAACAGTACAAAAATTATAATGTTATTTTACTCTTGCCGAATATTAAGTCGTGATTGGCCATTCCTGGTATCGGCTGACCGCTTTTTTCGACCCTTTACCTTTCGTGCCCCGCTCTATCGTGTAGGTAATCAGTACAAATGCGATGCGAGATAGTCGGCCCGGTCAATATTTTAGCACGCACTTTATCCAGATAAATGTAAGTCGACCTGCAGGTCTTGAGCAGATTAGTCTTAGCAATAAGAGCATTACAACCTTACCTAGCTATATTATTACCTACTTACATTAACTGTTGTTGAAATAGTAATTTTGATTTTATGCAGTCTAATAGCTAATTCCTGGTACTCATGAAGTTCTATAAAGTTATTCATTAGAGAGAGTCCCACCCGAAGTTAATCACAGACTTCTTACTACATCTGGAGATTAAGTTGATCGACTTATAAGTAAAATAACAATAATAGGACTCTATCGAAACGTAAAAATGGTTTCACGTTGAATATGGTGGCACCTCCATCGTCCAGATAAAACAAACATAACTTGCTTCTTCGGCAAAGGAAAATATGATACATGATTACTTACACATATTATTATATTTTCAGATATTTTACATATTTTTTTAGATTAAACAGTGAAGAGACATATGTGTTTCATATTACAGAAAACAAGACATAGCTGATCGCATCAGGAGGGTAATAGACAGAAAAGTTAGATAAAGATTCCATGAAGCTATGTTTAAAATAAATAATTTGTATAGACAGACAGCGAGCCTAAATACCAAATTCATCAAGGGATGACAAGTGAAAAGAGCTTTTAATTTAATTCGTTGCGGTATCGCGTCGAGAAATACGAAAAAAATACAGCAACAGCTTGGAGCGATATCGACAATCCATAATTCATGTCCTACAATTTCATACATTTACACGCGAATGAATGGGCGTACAACGCGAACCGTGCATTAAACGATTCCAAACTTTATTTCCGGCTCGTGTAAGTCGTAATTGCTCTGTGTTTTTTCTTTATTTGTAACCTTTCGTGTCTCGAACACCACTCAGTGTATTGCAACATCGTACATGATATCAAACGGGTATTCAGATTAATGCAATTTCTCTTAAACGCTTACACGTCGTAAATAAAATTGCTGGTTTTCGACGAAGTCTCGGAACCAAAGGCCGACTCTGCTTAATAAGTTTAATTGATATTGCAATTGAGCAAAAAGAAGATATGAGTTTGATTACTCTATATATAAAGTCGTTGTAATTAACATGCGAAATAAAGCGATTTTCTGGCTCACATCGATCATTCTTGATATCTTCATACATGTTTTGCTAATCGTAAATGATATTCAGTTTTTATCAGTGACCTGTCATAAACAATTACCGTTTATCATTTAAAGAATATATCTAGGCAGTTTGCAATTACGTGTCGTTTATATTTGTAAAATACTAGATTTTTCTGTTGCCTATGAAGATAATATTTAACAGGTCTTTAATGTGTAACTAGTATTGATCAGACTTTTAACACTAGAACTGTATTTTTAGTTAAAGTTACCAAAATATAAGTGATGCTTTACCTACGTGTTCGTTTTAGTCGTAATATCCCAATTTACCAACTCTTACCTAAAGTTGTATTTAATAAACAGGTCCTCTTGTTTGGCATAAATAGGCCCATTAGTGAGCCAAATAATCAAACATGTAAATGTTACTTTACTACAGTAGTAGGTACTTTTTCAAAATATCTTGCAGATTGCAATCATAGCAAACTATGATACAATCTTTACAACTTCATAAACGTGACGCGTTGTCTGCTTATTTTTTTGTTTGTTTAATGCAAAAACTGCTTATTTAATCTACATTCAATTGTATATACAGAATTCTGTACTTCCTGGTTTCATTATAGGCTATGTATAAACACACTTCATTATGTTAGAAATGGGCAATGATCGGGAATATTATGAAAATGAGTAATTACTAAAAATAACCGCCTTATAATGCAATATTTTACAAATTACGTATTGCTATATCGTTTATGGTAGGCGTCTTACAGAGTTATACAAAGTTTGTATATGGCAATCAAACCTTCAGAATCTCGCTAGTATTTAAATAAAAACATATTGTTATTTCAGCATTTTTAAATTGAAATATTATTTTCGATTATGTTTACCCGTTAGCTGCTTTAACTTGAAGCGATGTTGAACTTATTATTATGAGTTTTATATTTATTTTATGTAATGGTTTATTCATATATAGTGTAAATGACCTTAGATGTAAATAAGTAAAATAAATTCAACTGGTAGAAATTTGATGTAATTATCATAGCTAATGTGATTATAAATCATTTGTATCAAAAAATATTTTTGTATGTTCTATTTAAATAGATGTTTATCGTATTCTCCGATAGTAAAGAACACAGTACGAGGGAAACGAATCCAACTCGAAATATAAAAAACAAAAGGCACGGAGCTTTCAAGCTCTGATATTCATTAATCATTGGTAGGGCGGGTGTAGACGTACATACGTATACAGTATATAGAAGAGCCGCTAATGACTTCGTGTTGTACACGTGTACATAGCTAGTCGGCCTTCTGAATATTTACTGATTTCAATCGCATATGTCGGCTAAAACTATTTCAATCTACGTTGATTACGTACTCCGTTGATTGTTTTGAGTTTTTTACCATACACGGTTGAGAAATTCTTTTGCCAATCAATTTATTAGCCAGACAACCGTTACTTTAAAGGTGGCAGAACTGTAATTCGACCGGGGAGGTACTACCGCTTTTATAATCTGTCGTGAAGCAATTCTTGATTATTTCGTTCGATTGAAAGCAAACTGATATGATTGTCAAGTTTCTTAACCAATAGTAACAACATTGTAAACCTCGTAGTAAAATTCGGGGTTTTCACACAAGGGACTGAGGTTCCCGGGCACTTCGTTATTTTGAAATTATGTGCGTATTAAAAATTATTTAACATGTAATAATGGTGAAGGAGACATCGTGTAAAAATTAAGGTTTTCAATCAAGAGAGTGAAACTGAGTTTCTTAACACTGTGTTAAGCTTGCTTTGCTTTAGACACTATAACATAACACATCTTATTTTGAGAGGAATTTGTCAGAGCCATGAGTTAATTATGATGATCATTATTAACTAATTTATACAATGAACACAAACAATTGATGCAACTAAACGGAATTTGTGTTTTAAAACAAAATAAAACAAGACGATGTAAGTACCGTTTGGCTTATGGATAAATGGTAACAGAAATACATAAAGGGTACATAAATAAAATATGCTCGGTCGGACCTCAAAAAGAATTTATATCTGGAATACAGAGCCATCAGTCAGTGTTGTGTCGACGCTGATTCCCGTCGTGTTTCGCATCCGAAATGGAATGTTATTCACCGAAAATTTCGCTTCGGTGTACGCTAAAAATTACGAGAGCCGACCGGGGATTGAACGAAATTCCGCCCGCAAAAAAGGTGTCAAATGAAATATTCAAATATATTTTAATATAATTCATGCGGCGGGCGTTTCATTTCTCTCCCTCGTAATGGAATGCTAAATTTTCGGGCGAACAAAAAATATATATTAATGCGCGTACCTAATAGCTTATACAAACTCGTTTGTTGGGTATTGTTGCGCACAATGGGTGCCATAACTCCGCGTCGCAGGCACGGCCGGTGACGTCTTTGTTAGCCTGCGGAGCTTTGTTCCGCGCCCGGCTCCGCTTGTCGACGCGACATCCTACCCGACCTCTGCCACCGCACAATTCACTCGACACCCACCCACGCTACCTACGCGATAATTAATTATAATACCCAATTGAGTTAGGCTAGAAACTAACACGCTGCATTGTAACGCGGCTTCACTTTGAATATACACGATTTCCTAATTATGTACCTAAATAGCTTCGAAATTCGGAAACCAGAAGGCATCGACCATTTGCACTTAAAAAATGAAGGCCCTACCTTCCACATGAGCATCTAATTACCTGTTTTGTTCGAACCATTACGATAATTTGCAGCAGGAAAGGAACGAATGAATATTTGAGAAGGCGATAGAAGGTGAATAATTGCGTTGGATCACGAAGCGAAAAGTTATGAAAGGTACTGGCGAGGGTGATTTTTCAAAGCTCGGCCTGAAGGCGAAAATCGTAATGAAAGAGAAAATATTCAATCATGCTGCTCCCTATCGTATATCAGAGTTTATTGACGTAATACTTTTGTTATCAATGTTAAAAATCCAATCTAACGAATCGACATATATCTATGGACGCGTAAAAATTCATCTCGGCGTAATGCGGAGCGCAGAACGCATTAGGACCCCGAGATGAGCTTCGCCGCGGGACAGCAAGCCCCAGGGGGCTCCCCTGCCCCAAAAGCCGAGTGGGGGCGGTGTCCGCTCCAGAGAATATTTGACACGGGTCTGGCAGATAGACAGGCCGGTCATGTGTGATCCCTAGGCAGGAAAAGGGGGATTTTTTCGATCCTCTATCGACATGGCTACCTACGTATAAAAACAAATATAAAGATACTTTTATGATTTATGTGCTACCGTTGACTCGCACATGTGTACGTTCCATGTGATGCGACGGTTTTTGTGCTTAACTAATGACACCCAACGCTATAATAGCATATTAATGACTTTAAAGCGCTAATAGAGGCTGATCAATATGCGTAATACCCGCTATAGCCCGCCCTACAATTAGTAATTACTGAAACAAAAACTTTATACACATATTTTATGACGTCTAATATCCTAATTGAATGCATTTATGGAATTAGCAATTATCATTTGATGGTATAATTACGTTTCCGTTTCAATTTGAAATGGTCTGAGTTCGAAAATGGAATTTTAATACCACATAATAAGTTCGGCTTCATCGGCTTAGCGGCGGTCAAAGTTTGATTGGCGTTCTATCCCGACGTTTAATTAATGTGGGGCTAACCTAACTTCGGGTTAGAATGAGTGAGGACACATAGGTGAGAAAGAGATGGTTGTTTCCTGAGAATGTTGCCAGTTAATTTAACACAACTTTCTTTAGAAGTTTGCAACTTTGGTGAAATTATTGGTTGGTATTAGGTTGTAAGGATCTCCAAAACAAGCTTTTGAGATTTATTAATACTCTAGATGTATACTTATTATTTTTAATCTCATATAAATAACAATAAAAATGAAGATATCATCCAAGTTATAATGTCAAATTAATGTAGTGACATTGGTTTAGTAACAAAAAAATGTTTAAGACATTTCTTGAAAATGTTATATAGAACACGGGTTTGATCTACAATAGTACCTATTTTTTATTATAACAGTTTTTACTTAAAATCTCTATTAATCTATACTTGAACAACATAATGTACCATACATTACGTTCCAAAACTCAGTCTATAATTGAAACATTAATGAGTTGCATTGTACGTTATGTACTTTACAAAAATACGGTATTTTTTAGTTTCTAGTAATATTTTCCCAAAAGTATAGTAAAATTTAAAAGCTGCCAACATCAATAACCACACAATCAAGTCGCGGTACTTTCTCATACACAATTTCAATGTGTGTGCGCGTCTTCTGAGTCACATTTGTGTGCCTGTGCGTAACGTCAGACATGTATTAATGGGATTGGACTGCTTATATGTGGGTGTGTAATTATAAGATATAATGTTTTTTTAATAAGCTCAGTTTTTGTTGCTAGGATTCGGTGGTTATTATGCCTATTTTTGGGGTCGGGTCAATAACCGTGTTATTAGTTTTTTGTAAGAATATGGGCCTGTTCTTAAGTAGGCACCGAAACCATAGTTTTTATATAGTTACGATGCTTACTATAGAATAATTATAATTTAATATATATTATACATAATTTATTCTTACAGTTAATTTACACTTTATATTATACTTGTGTAGAAATAATTTGGTGAGTGTTCGTTTGAATTCTTT